>JAZHYW010069947.1:0-196693 GCA_037355805.1 Ixodes ricinus
TGAACCTCGGCCCTTTGCGTTGGAGCCAAGCCCAACAGCCATTCGGCCAAAGGCGCGCTTGCTCGGAGACGTGAGTGGAAATATCTTTTTATCTCTCTCTTTCCCCTCTCAGGATCTTTCTAAGTCTCTCTCTCAGTCTTTTTCTCAGCCTCTCTTTCAGCTCTTTCTCAGTCTCTCTCTCTCTCTCTCTCTCTCTCTGTCTTTTTCCGTGTCTGTGTGTCTTTGTCTGTCTCTCTAATTATCTTTTACTTTCTCTTCCTCTTTCTGTCTCTATCTCTCTCGTTCTCGTTTTTTTTAATCGGTTTTCTCAATGCCACTTTATTGTGGTAGAGAAGCAGCAGCCCAGCGCTGGTGTAAGCTCAAGTATGTCTGTAGCTACCCTCGCTACTACTCGACTGTCGCTGAAACACACTATCTTCCGAGTTATGGGCGGCGATATCGAAGACAGAAGCGATTGTTTTGCAATACATTCTACTGGGGCTCGAGATTATTCAATTAATCTACAGTTTAGAGCAGGTGCCCTGCCAGCGTGATGATTCGAGCTGGCATTGGTATTGAATACGCACCTTATAGTGGTCCTTTAGGCGCATAAGGTCTTTGTGTCGCTTTGCCTCCATGTCTGTACTTATTTGTAAGAGACTGTGCCATTTTCCATAGGTTGGCGAGATGGGGCCCAACCGTGTCGTCGCAAGTAATATCTACAGAGGCCGTGATTATGGTCTGCTCGAGGACGGAGGCGAAGGTCGAAAAATTGTTAAAATCTGTAGTAAGATGCCTCCGAAAAATGTCCCAATTTTTAATCCGGCAGGTGATTTTTACTTTGAATTTCTTTCGGTTCAAAGTTATAAAGATTGGAAAGTGGTTGCTGCCCCGGGTGGCAGTCGCGAGCTCCCAGTGACGGATGAGTTTCGTTGTTGACAACGTGAGGTCGGAAGAGGTATCTTGTTGTTTAGCATGGAGGCCAATCCGCGTGTAGGTGTTCGGGATGCTCCCAATGTCGAGTTCTGTGAGTCAATAGCGTCAGCCAGAGTTTTACCTCTGGTGTCCGCGTTTGGGTACCCCAGTGTTGATGCCCCTGGGATGCCGCAGGCATCTCTGGGGCATCTTACGCTTTATGCTAGGGCTGAAGAAAGGTGCCTCTCCTCTCGATGAACTCTTTCTCCGAAACGATCCCATCGCAGTGGAAGACCGGGTTATTCGCACTTTTTTTCCGCACGCGCGAGCCAACCCCCTCCATCGCTCCCCGAAATCACCATATCAACGCCACATGAACCTCTTGAGCGGCCTTTTTCTCTCGGCGAGCTCATGGCAGCTCTCCGACGAGGGAAAGGCTCGCTCAGCACCGGGGCATGATCGTATAACTTAGCAAGAACTCCGCAACCTGAGCGAAACGGCTTTGCGTCAGCTTCTTGTAATTCTCAACGAATCTTGTGCATCTGCGCAAGTCCCAGACAATCTCAAACTAGCTTTGGTCTATCCAATTCCTAAACCCGGAAAGAACCTGCCAAACTTATGGAGCGAATGATCCATACCTGCATCCAACGCTATCTCGAATATGTACAACCCGACTTGCACCCGGCTCAGGCAGGTTTCCGGCCTAACAAGAGGACGCACAATTGTCTGTGGCTCTTACGCCGTATCATTAACCGCCGAAGTGGGAAAGCGCTTCCCGACTGTTTCTTAGCCTTAGACATGCGTAAGGGTTTCGATAACGTTTCACAGGAGGCCATACTCCAAGACGTAGCGCAGCGCTACCCGAGCAAACGTGCCCAAGACTGGATTCGCTCGTTCCTCTAACAGCGACCTATTCAACTTAATGGAAAGGCTTCGGGATGGACTCCGAAAACCTATTTCTTGGATAGGGGTCCCCAGGGGTCCATCCTCGGACCTTTGTTAGTCAATCTAGCAATGACACGGGTGGCCCAGTAGCTGGAACGTGACACTGCAGGCCGGTTTACTATATATGCAAACGATGTTCCAATTTGAACTGAAGCTGCGGATTACCCGGACAGTCAAACAATGCTGATCGAACTACAAGCGGCCGTCCTCAGCGTCTCGCAAACTCTCGAGGAGCTGGGTCTACAGCTATCCCCGGAAAAAACAGAACTGCTCAGTGTAGATGGCAAGCACGTGGCAAACCCCGCTCACCAAATTACCCTCCACGATGGCTCGCAAGACATCCAGTCTAGCAATGGCCAGATTCGCATCCAAGGTATTCAGATTGCCAGCTGTAATAGCCTTAAAGCTTGACTAAACATCTGCGCAAGCACTGGTCCCCACCCACCGCTGCACACCATTAGACGGGTCTCCAATAAATATGGTGGAACCCGGCAGCAGTCTTGTCAAACACTGGCGTGTTCAGTGGCTGTTGGCCGGGTACTACACGGTACACCAGCCTACGACTGCACCCCTAGCCTGCTACAGGACATAGAACGCCTGCACAGGGCCACGCTGCGCACCATCGCCGGCCTGCACAAACACGTGCGCAACGACAGGCTCTTGGTGACGGTGCCAATACCTCCGAGAGATTTCGTTATGGCTGAAGCAGTAGCAAATTCACCTCTAGATTAGAAAACACCTTACAAGGGCGAAGCACCCTAGCATAGGACCTTCAACGTCACGTGGTGTGGAGCGGCCCTGATGGAGCTTCGCGGTGGGATAGCCCCGTCATCAGCCTAAAATCCACCAAAGCAATACCTTACACAAAACTCCGACCTCCATAAACCGCTTAGCCTACCAGCACCACAATGCTGAAAATAATAGACACGTTCACATTTACACAGACGCCAGTTTTCTGGCGGACCGGCCGGGCTAGCGTGGCATTGCATTTCTCGACCTGAGCTCACAGGCACTCATGCTTGTACTCTACCGCAAGGCACCACCCTGCAGGCTGAACTGTTAGCAATCTGGGGAGGGACCTCCTCGATTCCCACCCTCCTTTGATCTTCAAAGAGAACAGACGCTAACGCGTACATATCGAATTTACACGGGACTCCGTCGCCGCTCTGAGAAGAACTGGTCAACACCAACGACCGAAGATGCTACCGCTCTGGAAATCCGTAAACGCCTTCAGGTGCTTCGAGACTTGGGCGCGGATGTTTAGATCCTTTGGACGCTAGCCCATTCCGGCGGTCCCAGAGGAGCCGCTGCAGCACATGCAGCCGCCACACAGGCACGTGGGAGCAACATAACTACAACCCCACCCTCCTCACACGTTCCCTTCGCAAATCCCTATTTGACCTTGATGACGCTCTATGAGTTTTCTTCACTATCTACGTACGCGTATCCGCAAAGATAGTAAGGATCGCCTCAGAAGGCGACTCCCGAAACCCTTTTCTCCCCCACCGACAAATACACGCGCACTCAAGAAGTGTTTCTGAACGAAATCATGACTAACGCTGCATTCACACACATATTATCCGAAAAATGGATCCCTATTGACCTTCCTATTCCCTTGAGCTGCCCCCACTTCCAGAAGACAGCGCAAGCAGACCTGCTTCACCTTATATGGGATTGCTCCGCATTCACGACAGGCCGGGACATGACTGTACACATTCCTCATTCCGGACCATGCAGCCCTCGTTCAACACATCTTTGATCAACCAGCCAGTAGACACCTTCTCGCCACTTTCGGTAGCGTTAGCGGTCTGACCAGGATAGTGTAGGCTGACCACTCTTCCATTCCGACGGCTCCAGGATACCCTGCATGACTCAGACGCTGCAGAAGACACTGAAGACGAAAGACGGTGGAACTGATGCCACTTCCGTAGAAACCAGACACTCCCCCCCTCCCTCAACCCCCTTACCCCCCACAGCGGCCTTGTGCCATCCTCCTCCCAAAGGATGAATAAATGAAATAAATCTACCAATTATTTCATTAATGCATTACATGCTAACAAACGTCTTAGCCGAATAATTAGACTAGAGTGGACCCATTTCAGGGGTGTTACGGACACAATCTTTGTCTCGCGGCTAATCTCAACACATTATTGAGAGAAATATTTGGTAAGGCTTCTTGATCAGAGCGTGTGTATTTATATTGTCAAAGTACACAGTAACAGGTAAATCGCTTTACACCTAAATGTTCATTAAACTATTGAATATCTACAGTACGGTGACTCAACGTTGTGGCTGCAGGGAGAGAAAAGAAAGTGGGAGAAAAGGAAACGGACGCACCACGTCATAGGGAAGGAGGAAATCCCATCCCCTCGCCAGCGTTGGGCGTCCTCTTCCTCCACTCCCATATTCCTTTCCCTCGCCCTACCTTCTTAATCTGCAACATACCCATAGACCACTCAAGTGTCCGTGGTGCCTATCTTCTTCTGAGGGGATATTTCGGCACATTGACAATTTTCTAATCCATGTTGTATAAAAAAAACTATGTCCAACTCCGGTCTAAAAACAGGCCGGGGCTCGTCAAATTATGAGGCGCTGGAGAAACGCAGCCTTCTGCGCGTAAGTCCTATTTCGAACTCTTTCGTTCGCCTTCCGCCCATTGAAAAGCATGCGGGAAGGGCCTGGTGCACCTGGTATCGCTGCGCCGCAGCGTTCTTCCGCAACATGAAGTTCGTTCACCTCGCCGTCACCATGGCAACGAACGCCGAATGAATGGAAGCACGCACGCTACCGCTGCGAAGCCGGCAACAGCTGACGCCATTTTACGAACGCCGTCTGTTAGCCGAAGCCGAACGCGGTATGTCAGATCAACCGCTCCCGCCAGGCGCCGCCGTGGCAAAGACGACGAAGGAGACACGCCGACGGCGAATAGGCGAGCAACAGCACCGCGAGACGACGGCTAACGGCGGCATTTATTGGGATCAAAGGGCTGCTTTCGCCGATGCGCCGCTAGCAAAGACGACGACGTTGAGGCACGCCGACGGCGAGCAACAGCACCGCGAGGAGATACCTACAACGTATGGCATTTATTGGGATCAAAGAACAATTTTATTTGAATCATAACACGATGAGACCGTTGTGGGACCACACACCCTTGCTGGATCTTTTCCCCCTGCATGAACGTATATAGCAGAGACAGCGGGAAGCACAAAGCGCACCAGGCATCACAGCTCCGTTTGCAAATATGGGGCCCTGCGCAGGGCCGCTTTTCTGACCGCTACCAGAACCTATAACCCCGCCTGTAGGGACGCATCGAGCACTTCGACGAGCGGCTGGCGGCATAGTCGTCTTTGTGCATCGGCAGGCGGGCGACGGGCTGCAGGCAGCAGCGGCAAGTGGATCTCCGATACGGCACCGGGGCCGTCAGAATCCTCATCCGCCGCATAGGGAAGGTCCCTTGTCATGTCAGCTTAGATCTCTCATGGGCCGCGGCGACGAACGACCGGGAATCTATCAGTGTTTCCGCGCGCCTTCTCTTCTCCCGCAAAACATGAACTTCTTGCAAGGTGACCAGTGAAATGGGTGGCTCTCGCGCCGTCCAGATGGAAGACGGGTTTTTGACGTGGGCCCAGGTGCTCCCAGGGGGGGGGGGGGGGGGGGGTGTGTGTGTGTGTGTGTGTGTGTGTGTGTGCGCGCGCGTGTGTGTGTGTGTGCGCGCGTGCGTGCGCGTGTGTGCGTGCGTGCGCGTGCGTGTGTGTGTGTGTGCGTGTGTTTTTTTTTTTTTTTTTTTTTTTTTTTTTTTTTTTTTTTTTTTTTTTTTTTTTTTTTTTTTTTTTTTTTTTTTTTTTTTTTAGGGTGCGTCGACAAAGCGGTAGGCTTAGAAGCTGACGGTGAGGTGCGTGAAGCGAGCGTCGTCTGCGTTTGCGACAGCCAGCCCAACAGTCAGTGATTATATCTGTTCCTGGGCGTGACCGACTTGGCCATTAGCACCTGCGCAGGGTTTTTAGCGTCACGGGTCTCCACGGGAACAAGAAAGAAGACGGCACGCCACGCTAACTGCAATACCCACACCGCCGAAAACCCACTGGCCATGGCCTTAAACACCCGCGACGGTACTTTCGCCGACCCGAACATACACTCGTTCAGTTCTAGCGCAATGCCGTCACGTCGCCTCGCCACCAATCATGCCTGCCAAATGCTTAAAGACGGCTTTTACCACAACCTCCCCGACAAAGGCTCGCTCCAATCAGTTATTGTCTTACCGTTGGCGATATCAGTCTCCCACCGAGCGACGGCGCGACGGTAGGTCGGCACCGGGAGGACGATTTTCGCGAGTTGGAGAAGCGTCAGGTGCGATCCTCTTCGGCAAGGAACCGCTCCGTACCGAGACGCGGCCCCGGCACTGAAGCTTTGACCGGCTTGCCTTGTACACCGCACGAGTCATCCACACACCGCACCCGCACGTGTAGCGATCCGCAGATCTATCGCGGACTTGCAGCTTGTCAGCGCAGCTTCGCATTCTGGACACGCACGAAAACCCAGGAGCCAGGAGCAGGTACGATGCGCTGAAGCAAATTACCTGGGCTTCAAGATGATCTTTCATGGCGTCGTGAAGACGGCACCAGCTGAACGCCATGGCACTGCGATGCCTCGCCTCTGGAAGAATAAAGCGCCGAGTGAAAGCGCCGAGCGAAACTGCGCGCATTCGTACTATTTTTATTTCATCCGCCATTTTATACCTCGTGACACAATTCTAACGAACCTCATTGGTTGATCGGTCGGACCACACCATCGCGTGACAAAACAAACGCCAATCCTGTGACACAGAACGGTTGCCACGGTCGGCATCGTGCCAGAAGAGAACAGTCGAACCCAACAACAAAATAAAGTAACAAAGCGAATGAAGAAAACAAAAAATAAGAAGGGAGCCGTTGGAGCTTCGGCAACACGGACGTCCGTCTTCCTGATGAGCGGCCGGAGCGGCTCGCAGTTACTCCGGCCGCACTAGGCCGCTCAAAATCTCCTTTGTTTTGCTTTTTCTTTCTTTTACTTTACAGGGCGCCATCGATCTTTATCTAGAAGCTGATTTGTTAGCAACACAATAAACAATCAACGCGTCGGAAATCGGAGGAGGTAGGGAGCCCTGTGTCAATGAATTCGACGCGGTAGAAAAGAAAAGAAACACCATCCGCCACGCCTGCAGCAGTACTGTTACCGTCTGCACCAGAGACTGTCATACTCGCCACCGGACGACCTTTAGGCTGACTGATTTTGCCTCCTCAGATTTTTTATCAGACGACTCACTCCAATCGTGCCTTTCCGACGTCTCCAGCGGAGAGATCCGGCAGTTTTTAACTAACAACCATTACCATGTCACGAAGGGCAGCTCCTTTTGCGCTGCTTCGTTCCCACGCGTCGTAGAAAATAGTTCTTTCGCTACGATTAGATATAGTATGCGAAAAACTCCTACACTCGACGGCGGCCCTATAACAACTCTGCATTACCAGGGCCCGTAGTCCGTGTGGATGTTTCGCGCCAACACCCAAAAGAAAGAACGGCAGACACAGCGACATCAAGCACGCGTACGCACCTCAAAGTTAAATCCATAAGTCCAGTGTCCTCTGACGCAGCCCTAGCGCTTTCAAAACGATACACCGATACTCACCGAGCGTTCTCCGCCCAGGAAGTTTTGGTGACATTGCATGGTCTACTTGCCGTCTCCCTTACTCCGTCCCTGTTCGGTGCGCATTTTTTCTCAAAAAGTGGCTTACAGGTCGGGCGAGTTGCAAAGCGTTCTCTTCTCGCGTCTTCTCGTTGTTGGCATTTCACGCATGCACACAAAGAGATGCTATTAATGGAGCTGAACAATCGTACTAATGAAGTGATTGGACTAATTTTATTGGACTCAACGTATCCACAAACCAATCCCGATCATGAATCTAAACTTTTTTTATTTTCTTATACGTGGTGCTAAGTAGTCTCGCCCCATATCTTTATGGCAAGCTGAACGAAGGCAGCATGCAAAAGAGGTCGCCCTTCAGTCGACAGTGCCAATAATATTAAAACCGCCGGATTCCTGAGACTGGAGACGCCGTGGCATGTTAGTGGTCAACGATTGCAAACCCAAGGAAAACAAAATAAATAGTCAACTAACGGTCGTCGGTGCCGCGAGTCCTCATACTGGTCTTGCATAACGGTCAGCGCTGCAGCGGCATGACAGTATCGTTATTTTCTTTTCTTTTCTACCACGTCAGAATTCTGACGCCGTGACTCCCTACCTGCTCCGTTCCGACCACGCTGCTAATGGCGATTAATTTAACAAACCAGCTCTCGCCAGGATCGTGTATCTCAATGCTAAAAAGAAAAAGAAAACAAAATAAAGGAGATTTTGAGCAGCCAGTGCGGCCAGAGTAG
Source organism: Ixodes ricinus (assembly GCA_037355805.1). Taxonomy (NCBI): domain Eukaryota; kingdom Metazoa; phylum Arthropoda; class Arachnida; order Ixodida; family Ixodidae; genus Ixodes; species Ixodes ricinus. Next base: position 8,251 of record JAZHYW010069947.1, read on the forward strand.
CTGGACGGCAACGCGCCTCCTCTCATCGTAGATGACGGCGTTCCGTGTTGCCGAAACTGCAACGGCTCCTTCTATTTTTTGTTTCTTTATTCACTTGGCGACTGTATTTTCGTGTTGTTGGGTCTCGACCGTCTCTCTAACGATGCCTGGATCTGTGGCAACCGCTCTGGTTCTCATCGATTTGGCGCTTGTTTTGTCACGCGACGGTGGTCCGACCGATCAACCAATGAGTCTCGTTAACGAATTGTGTCACGAGGTGGCTAAAATGGCGGATGAAGATAGCAATGACAATAATTGCAGCGTCGCAGTTTTACTCTGGCGCTTGTCAGATTCTTATCTTCCAGAGGCGAGCATCGGCAGTGCACATGGCGTTCAACTTGTGCCGTCGTTCATGACGTCGATTAGGGGATCATCCTGAAGCCAATTGACCGAGCTTCAGCGTACGGGCCATGCCCTGTGCCTGGGCTGCAATGTCCAGGAATGTCGGGCTGCGATGATAAGCTGCAAGTCCGCGAGGATCGCGGATCGGCGACAAAGGTGCAGGCGGTGGATGACCTGTGCGGTGTGCCAGCGAGGAAGCCGGTCAAAGTTCAGTGCCGGGGCCACGCCCTGCGGCCGAGCGGTTCCTTTTCCGACGGATCAGCACCTGACGCTTCTCCAACTCATGGAAAATCATCTTCCGGTGCCAGAACCCACCGTGCGCCGCCATTCAGTGGGAGACTCGAGGATCGCGAGCATGACAATAACTGATTGGGCGAGCTTTGCGTCGGGACGTTGCGGTAAAAGCCGCTTTAGCGCATTCAGGCATGATTGGCGGCGAAGGCGTGACTGCAGTAGAACTCGACGGAGAGTACGTTCCTCGGGCGGCGAGTACCATCTGCGGGTATTTAAGGCCTGGCACAGTGGGTCTTTGCGGTGAGGTGGGAGTCGTGGCAGCGGGTGCTGCCTTCTGTTCCCGTGGAGATCGCCAGACGCGGCAAAGCCCTGCCAGGGCTAATGAGCCGGGCGTGGTCCGGGCCCCAACGGAACAAGAATAATCACCGATTGTTGGGCTGGCTGATCAGCAAGCTTGCAGATGACGCTCGCTTCACGGCACCTCACCGCTAAGCGCATCAAGCGTCAGCACTGTGTCGACCCGAACACTGGTGCGTCACCACCAATACGGTGGAGGGCACCTGGGTCCACGTCAAAAACTGTCTTCCATCTGACGGCGCGAGAGCCACCATTTCACTGGTCACCTTGCAAAGTTCATGTTTTGAGAGAGAGAAGACGCGCGGAACACTGATAGATTCCAGTCAGTTCGTCGCCGCGGCCGCCAAAATCTACAGCCCGACGCAGACAGGGACCTTCCTATAGTGCGGAGGATGAGGATTCTGACGGCCCCGGTGACTTCGAGGATTCGCTGTGCTGGAGCCCGTCGCCCGCCTGCGTGCATAAAGACGACTTATGCGCCAACCGCTCGTCAAGTGCCTCAGCTACGTCAGTTATAGGTTCTGGTAGCGGTCTAAACGGCCCTTTCAGGGCCCCCATATTTTGCAAACGGAGCTGTGTTCTGCACGCGGCACCCTGTGTCTCTGTAAAAAGTTCACAGGAAAGATCCAGCAAAGGTATGTGGTCCCCAACTTGGATATCGCGTGTTATGATTCAAATAAAATTGTTCTTGTTTATTTCGCGCCTTTGATCCCAATAAATGCCGCCGTTGTAGTCGTCTCTGCGGTGCTGTTAGCCGCCTATTCGCCGTCGGCGTGCCTCAGCTTCGTCGTCTTTGTTAGCGGCGGCACCGGCGAAAGCAGCTCTTGATCCCACAATGCCGCCGTTGTAGTCGTCCCTGCGGTGCTGTTGCTCGCCCATTCGCCGTCGGCGTGTCTCAGCTTCGTCGTCTTTGCTTGCGGCGCGGCGGCGGAGGCGGTTGATCTGACATACCGCGTTCGGCTTTGGCTAGCAGACGGCGTTCGTAAAATGGCGTCAGCTGTTGCTGGCTTCACGCGGCGGTAGCGTGCGTGCTTCCATTCATTCGGCGTTCGTTGCCATGGTGACGGCGAGGAACGCAGACGAACTTCATGTTGCGGAAGAATGCTGCGGCGCAGCGATACCAGGTGCGTTCTAAGGCCCTTCCCGCATGCTTTTCAATGGGCGGAAGGCGAACAAAAAGAGTTCGAAATAAGGACTTAACGCAGAAGGCTGCATTTCTCCAGCGCCTCATAATTTGACGAGCCTTGCACGAAAAGCATGTTTTTTTGGCCATCCCGCGTCCTGTTTTTTTTATCCGTAACATGGGTCTAAAGTATCAAACTGCCGATATTTCTTCCTATTGACCCTGTATTCTTTGTATCATGTTTCAGCTGCCTACTGTATGGAGGAAAAGGAAGCAGAAAACGCTGAGTGAAGTTTTGCGCACTTAGTCATCTTCATGTCCAGTAGACATGTTCCATCCACATAATTGACATCTCGAGATTTCCAATTAAGTAAATAGTACTTACAGCTGGCCACCTGACGTTGAGCACTTCCAGAAGGGTGCATAAATGACTTCGTTCTCTTTCCTTTACATCTAGAATCAGGCCGCAACCTTTGAATACGTAAAGAAGAACACTAAATAAAAATATATATTTTAGCACGTACTGTTACTGTGAACCTAAAGCTGAGCAAGTTCCAGCAATTGTGTTTCCAAGTGTATCACGTTAGATTTATAATTTCGTCACACTTCAACCATATTTAGCAGTCTCTATATATGAGACCAATTATCCTATTACTTATTTGATTAGTGGTCACCAACTATTCGCTCTATAAGCTTTAATTGGGGCCGAAACCCTACTTTGATGAGCATCACTGCAAACAAATTGCAGTTTAGAGCCACTCGTTCGAAGAACACGAACTACCCATTACATGTTCCGAGTTTCTTCTTTTGTACATTTATGTATAATAATTTATTGCTTCTTGTTAAAGCTTCACTACATGCCGTAAAAGTATAGAGTACACCGATGTCATATTATTGACAGAATCATCCCAGCTCGCCTCGGATGTCAGGCAGCGCCAGACGGCTCGATTCCACAAGTGAGCCATCTGAAGATACCACACGCCTGTCTCCTAATCTCGCCCGATATTCGAACGTCTGGACATTTCTCTCTTTCGGTGCGATGTAAGGATTCAAGAAAGTATTTATTATATTATCGTTTTAGGTAATAAATTCATATATTGTTTCACTGTCATTATAAAAAAAAGCGAATGCTATGCTTTAGGTGAAATATTCCCGATTCCAATTCTTGGAATTGTGGTTTCTGTAGAGTGTGCGTGTTGTTTTCTGAGGACTCGTGGAAACCATCGACATTCGTTCTCCCCCTTTTGTTCATTTGTCCCAAACGCGGCTTAAACGAAGGCTTTTGACGTGGGAAGTCCCCTATCGGTGAGCACCTGTGATTTTTAACCAGCAGGTAGGCGAACAGAAAGTACCTAATTAGCAATTCACCGCTGGCACGCCGCAATCTCGGCAGAGTAACAAACTGACAGGCACACTGTCAATGGCGGCCTAAGAAACACTTCCTTGCTTCGTGATTGGTTCTTGGACATTCTTGTCGGCGAATGCCCCAACCAGATTGGCTTCCGAGCGATAATGAGATGCTCGAAACTCGCCACGCCCTGCACTTCTTAAGTTGTCGGTGATCATTGTTTCATATATAAATGTCTAGGGTGAAAAAATAGATCTAAAACCAATCCACGAAATGGCGCTAGCGCTTCATCTAAGAAATCATCGCGCGTCGCCAAAAATAACTTGAAAACAAAGTTAGTGAATAAAAGTCAAATTGGGAGAAATGGAATGTCTTGCGGCGGGATTGACCGGAGACACGCACGTTCTTGAAAATTTATACGTCTCAAAGGTACACTGCTGAACCCCAAACAAAAATCCGCATTTTCGTGTTCTCCCAATGGCTTCTTCGAGCGAACCTTGAGGACAAGCGGCACTGCATAGCGGCTGTCGACGCCCATTCTCGCTAATGGGTGAGAGCCGCGACAGCTGTTTTCGACTCCTCGAGGTCGAAAAGCCCATCCGGCGCCGGTTCGTCACGTCAAGAGGCCGGAACCTCCGGATTTGGGCGTCTTTTGGCTAGAGAATGTGGCGCTGAGCACGAACAAAAAAAATGTGCACTGCGCAACTGACTAAAAAAAAAACAGTTTTTTTTTTGGAAAAGGTATTGGCACGCCGCGTTACTTACGGCCCCTACGCAACAGTTGCTTTTGAGAGCCTTTGACTGCGTTTGACTAAACGCACTCAAAAGGCCTCTAAAACTAAAGCGAGTCACCGGCACATTTGTGCTTCGTAATGAAGCGTGGAATCCAATTCGAGGAACAGCTTGGCACGCAACATAAGAAGCAGGATGTCCTTGTTCCTCGCAGCCGCAACGTAGTCAAAGGCACTCAAACACTCTGAAACGCAACTGTGCGTATACGGGCCTTTATGTCAGTGACTCGAATGAGCACTTTCGACAGAAGTAGTATTCTTGAAGACAGCATTTTGATTCTAAAAGAAGAACAGAAGAAAAAGAAAAGAGATGATCGCTTGTTTGCGCTAACGGTTTGGCACTATGAATACACGAGTAGAGTGAATCCAGGCCTCTTCGCTCGTAGTGCGCTCCTCGGGTGCTATGAGCGAGGTGGTTAGACGTTATTTTATGAAAAGGCGTTGCGTTCCAACGCCAAAGGTCGACCGGGCACACTGGTCAAGGTCATAGAAACAATAGAACGCCGGGTGATATTTTTATACAACCTAGATGTCAGGCGTCACGTCAATACAAAACGTCACCGCGACCTGACTTGTCGTCAGAACGCCGTGCGACATCACGACGACGCCGTGACGTCAACGTCGTCATCGACGTTGACAACGCGCATTACACGACATCAAGACTGCGCTCAGGCGTCATATTCCGCTGACAATGACGTCGAGGTCAACGTTGAAGACGATGACGACGACGTCACGCGACGTCAAGATGACGGCGTCCTTGTCATTGCGAGGTCATAAAGTCGCTGGTGTCAGGTCGTCGACGTCGTCGTCGACATGACGCCAACTCGTCGTCACAATGACGTCCCGATAACTTCACGACGTTGACGTCGACGTCATCGTCAACGACGACTACGTTACACGACGTCAAGACTCCGTCGTGACGGCGCGTCGACGTTGATGCTGGCGAAGGCGACGATATTACACGCCGTCAAGGCTTCGTCGTGATGATATTCTGACGTTGACGACGACGTCAAAATGACGTTAACGTGACGTCAGAGTGATGTTTGACGTTGCGTGGGGCGTCGACGTCAACGTCGGCATCGACGGTCTCCATATTTTGAGGTGCAACTGAAAGCACGATCGGAGCCTGTAGCGCGCCCCACTCAGTCGTTTGTTGTTCACTCTAAAGGCCACGTTCACACTCGAAGCGGAGCGCTTCGACGTAGCGCTAACGTTGCGCTAAGCGCGCGCTGACGGCAGCGTTCACCAGCTTTGTATCTCGACCGTTCAAAACTGGTTGCTCATGGCAGACGATAAGTAGCTGCACGACACGTGAGGACGCGTCTCACATAAGCGCTTAACGCTGCATGTGAGATACCGGCCTTAACACGAGTCAAAATGCGCGCAGGCCGAGGATGCACCCCATGTCACTTTGAGCGCTGCATATTTTCTACCTCCGGGTAGACAAGAACATAAGGTAGAATACACAATATAAGAAATTCCAATGCTCAAACACGAATATTTGCGGACAGTTTGTTGTATGTTGTAGAACGTGTTTATGGCCCTACAGAGACGGGGTTGTATGCCCCAAAGATAAAGTAAACTTTAATTTCTTTCTAGAAAGAATAAGGAGATGAAGAAAAATAAATTGATCACACATGACACACCGGCTGACGATAATGTTGGCGGATATAATGTAGACTGTGTGGGAAGCATAGAGTTATTATAATGTACGCTAGAGGTTCAACTGGCGCTAGTGTCTATGCGACTTCCGTGACGCAAATTGAAGCAGACAGCAACCAGTCTACTTTCGCGGTGCTCCTGTGCATTCCTATGGGAAAACGCGCGTGCATTTTGTCTCTTCGCCGGAAAATAACACGGAACGCTTTGGTTATTTGGGTCGTACCGAATAGTGTGTACCTTGATTAACACTGTGAAAGTGTAATTGCTTTAGTTAGCGTATTTTTCTTCATCAGTGAACGATGTTTAACTTCGCTACATTTCAGTCCCAAACGTGTGTTCCGCAGCAGGTGTGTAAAAACAAGCGACGATTCGAAGCAAAATTACAATCGAAAGGAATATAGAGTGTGTTCAAGGCTCGCCAGCATTACGGTGACGCTTATATATTGATGATATGCCAGTCCTGTCACTATATGAAAATGACCCCGTCGTGCATGAGCGGATAAAAACATTCAAAACGAAAAGAATAAAGTCCGTGGGCTATGAAAGGTGTCTCTTCGTATTGTTTTCTCTGCCGGGCAGCTTTTATCGGGCACTTGTTCTCACAGATTTCGAGCGTGCGGGTGATATTTTGAACGTACAACAAGCTTGCAGCTTCGCTCAGAGCAGAAAGAATAAAGCGGTACTTACTTATTTAAAATCGGAATAGATTACGTGGCCTTCAATTTATTTTGATCCTACATGCACGTGTAGTTACTGATCCAGTGTTACTGCGTAGTTATTGCCGTCTTTCTTAATTTCCAGATGTTCTTCGTTCGTTTGGGACGTATATCCCCCACTCTGAAAAGCGCCGACGTCGTGTTCGCGCTAACAGTGTCCGACAGTGCACAAAAATACACGTACGAAGCCGTTTTAGCACCGTTTTTAATGCGATGAATTTGAAAGAAAAACGCCGTAACTGACCAATTATTTCGTCGGCCTGACTGAGAAATGTTCCCAGCTACCTAGTACGTACGAATTATTTGGGATATTTGCTCTTATGATCGAGCGCAGGGAGAAAATGCACCCACTTTTTCCCATAGAAATGCATTACCGGAAGTCAATTTTGGACTGGTTGCTGTCTGCTTCAATTTGCGTCAGCACACTAGCGCCAGTTGAACCTCTAGCGTACATTATAATAACTCTATGGTGGGAAGCCGAGGAGGAAGACGGCGCGGGGGGACAAGAGACTGGCAGCCGAGCAGCGTTTGGGACTGGCGCGCGTGGTGAGTGCGAGACGAGGGTGAGAACCGAACGGCCACGACCGGGAAAGCTACAGGAACGCGGCCGTGCACAAGACCGGGAACAGGGCCCTGACTGGAGCGCGAGGGACTCTGGACGTTCATCGAGACTTCAACACCAAGGAACAGTAGAATGTTTACCATCATTTGTTTTTTCGTGTTACTTCTTGGGGGAGCGAAGCAGGCCTATCGGGCGCAAATAATTATTGCTTCTTCTTCAGTAGAGATCACATCGATTGGCTCTCCAAAAGGCTTCGCCGGAAAGTAGACGCTCAGATATTTAAGACTGATAACCGCGGGTTAGGACGAAGCGACTTTAACGACTCTCGAGCCCGTGAGTCTAGTGTGCCTCCACATTCATCACTGCCCAGTGAACTCCTCACTCAGTTACACGAACATGCTTGTAGCATATCTTCTTGCCATTGGCTACCATTCTAATTAAAAGCGGGTTTAGGAAGCAAAATTGTAGAAAAAAGTTATTTTACCTCTTTAAAATAATATTTACACGGGATATTTGTGTTTTTTATTGATATTTTGGGTATTGCTCTTAGTTTTAAGAAGAAAAGAAGTTTCAATCGTTGTACGCGTACCGGGGACCGGTAGTGTTTCCTGGTATAGTCCAGTGACTATTGTTTACGCGCATAGTAAATAAAAGTCTAAAATCCGTTTTGACCATGATTCTGAAATGCGAACACGAAGAACACGACATGTTATTTGTTTATGAATCTAACTGACAAATAGGTTACAACACACCTCACACTGCGAAAACGTACCTTAGGAAATTAATATACATATTTATTTTACTGTGCCTTCGTTTAAACTGTCGCCTTCTTTTGTAATTTTCATTACTGCATACATAAGGTAAACCGATAATTTTACGGTCTTTATTGGCAACGTGTCGGCGTGTGTAATCCGCCTATAGAGCGCTCCAAAATAAAAGTCTATAGATATCTTTACAGCAAATTCGTTTATGGCTAGGGTTCTGTGGATCTTTCGTGTGCGTCAACAAAAACTCTCAACACCCTCTCTTTGTCGTCGTTCCAAGCGCTTGCGTGCCTAGTTCGCTTCCGCTCTCCCGCGGTAGAGGTCCCGTCAAGCGTGTCTACTTTCCGCCGGGTCGCGGGTCCCGTCGCGCGTGTCTAGTCTCCCCCGGCTCCTTGGGGCCGCGATAGTTCGCACGTTTGTTCAAAATTCTTTGTCACGTCTGTGTCGTGCGCTAAACAGCTTCGCTTGTCATCCACCTTTACAAAATGGAATGGCGTATGAATTTCTCCCCCGAAACCGCGCAAATCGTTTCAATTCGTGCGGGTCGCACACACATACCCTACTCCGTTTCACTTTTAGTTCGACCGCACATCAATGCTACAATCCGATGAAGCCAATCAAGCAGCGACAAAAAATGCATCGTCACGGCACTCGTGCACTCGTTGTCTTTATTGATTTGCTATCACCGGTTATACACAATCACGCACCCCCGAAAAAAAAAGAAAAAAGACTAACATTGGGGCACATTGATCGCCGTCATGGGTTTTAGGCGCCAAGAGCGAACGCACCAAGACGAGTAGAGTGGAGAGTCGTGCGATGCAGGTTTGGTGCTGCCTGGTTGGCTCCATGGGATCGTGTATGTCGGCTGCGGTCGGACTTGAGTGTGCGAAACGAGTAGAGCGTATATGCTCCTGAAAATCGAAAACAAAACAAGAAACAACAAAACAAAGCGGAAGGTAAACACCGGGGTCTGAACGCGGGGTCTCGTATAGGGCGCAAAGAACGTGATTCGAGGAAACAGTTTTGTTTGCCTGAATAATTAGCTGGAAAGCGGCAGAAAATCAATGCGAGATTTCATTAAGCCATTGCCCAAGGAAAGAACCGTAAGAAACAAAGTCGCTCTGCGGAGTGGACTCGTGAAATTGCCTGGATCTTTTTTCTTTGTTTCGTTGTTTTCGAACGAGCAACTCATTAGGTAATTGCAGTTGCGCTTCTTAAATATATGTAGCGTGTATCGTGGCGCTCTTTTTTTATTCAGCGTAATATATAGCGTCACGCCTCGTAACTAATTCCGTGAGTATACCTAACATACGCCCAACTCTGGTTAGGCGTACGAAGCACCACTTGCATTAGCGTTTATTTTTATGTCTGTGTGTGCAAAATTGTTGTTTAAGGGGCTCATTTGCGCGAGTAAGACCCTTGGCAGCCACTCGTAAAACCATTTATGAACGACTCGTTCGTGTGCCTACGGGCTTCGAGTGAAATACTAGTTAGCAATTTTGAGCGCCACTTAAACAATGCTCAATGTGCTAATAGACGTTCAAATGAACTAGATTGAAGGTGGAACGCTCGCGCCCGCGTGCAAGCGGTCTTCAGATTATATACACATTTGTCCGACTAATGCTTCATGGGGTAGAAATATTTATTACAATTTCACTGCCGGGCATTTTGCGTTAATTAAAGGCAACAAGGAAGCACTAGTCGGCACAGTTATATTTTACAGCGAAGCTGCATATGACTCACAGGTCGAATTTACGGAATATCTTCGTGTAGCCATCCTCGCGGAAAAAGATCCTTCAGTGATTGAAGTGAAAAGTTCATATTACGCAACCAAGAAACAGCACAGCATTCGTTTCAATAAATAACAAGAACAAAACAAGCATGCCAACCACGTTATTGATAAGGCCATCCTAATAACAATGCGAAGCACGTAGCGCTTACCACATACGTTTTACCAATGTTGCGCAAGCTGCCGCGGCGACGGCAGCTTGTGAAGTGGGGAGTTACGGCACTATACTTCGTTTCAGCTTGGGTCCAGACGCAGCCGATGCTACAAGCGCGAGCTCCGGGCTTTCAGCGTCCCTGCCAAGCACGCGCGCTCGTGCAGAGCAAGCACTGTTCAGGACCACATGCTCGCGCTTGTAGCATCGGCTGTGTCTGGACCCAAGCTGAAACGAAGTATAGCCTTTCATATATAAAAAACGTTTTGGTGCAGTGTATTTACTTTTCTTTCGTTCTATCATTTCCTTTTGCTGTTTACAAACATGAACTGCCTCCTGCATCCTAAGCGACTTCCGGTCTCTCCATCTTTGCAAGCTTGCTGAGCTTGATTATGTCACTAGTGCTAGAAAGCCTAAATGCTACATTGACGTCAAAGTTGGAGAATTAACGAGGGACCTAGGCGGGACAATTTAACGTCTTGGAGGAGGCAGTTTGGTTTACAAGAGTATTGGAAAATTTTAAAGATATCTCGCGCATCTTCGTTCTTTTGGTGTTCACCTGGTGAATTGGTGTTCAAAATTTTGATCAAAATTACAAGCAGCAGTGTTAGGGTGTCCTTTGTCCATCCTTTTATAGACGCTTTGCAGCATCTGTGCGTGGGCGCCGCCATAAGCGACCTTCAGTTCTTGTTTCCTCTTATTACGTTCGCTTCACGTCATCGTTGCCACAGCAGGACAGGTTATTGCGACTTTAGGTGCTACTGTGTCCTCCTCCCCAGCATAGGCCCCTGTGGAGGCTCATAAGCGCCCGCTTCAGTGGCTCGGCATTTCGGTAAAACAGGAGAAGGTCGGCTATGGCGGCTCAATCTGGCGCGTATGCAAAGCGTCTATAAACCGGAAGTTCTCTGGGACGTCACAAATTGGAGCACCACCTTGTGGGGTTTGCAATAAAGAGGGTCTATAGTGCAGTGGGCAATTGTTGCAGGGGCTACCACAGCTTCGCTGGCCAACCACATTCACAACATAGATTGGAGCCCCGATTTTTTTAGGATCGCTGCTCGTGACTTTTTTTTATTCCACAGATAAATACTTATTTAAGTGGAACTTGCTTTATAGACCCGAACGTGAAACTGTGGTGAGTTTGTATAGTCACCAAATTAAAGCATTATGATTATAGATCCGAAGATAACTAAAAGTAAAATAGCTTGATAGTCGTTCTTACTAAGCACCCTTCCTTCAAAAATAAAAAAGTGTCGATTACGATTTTTTTAGCTACAATTTTAGACAGATTAATACAGAGGAATTTCGCCATTGTCTCTACTCGTCTGCTCTGAAATGTTGGAATTTGGGGAAACCGGTAGGTGTTAGACGACGAGTCAACTAAACTCTTTGAGCGTCAGTACTCAAAAATATATGCGGGAAGGACAGCGCAGGTCAGCATTCCTACAACTTGAGTTTGACAGAGTTTGTGGCCTAGCCGTTTACCTGATATCAGGTAAGGCGCAATCATTGCCACTGAAAACAGTATTAATTTTGGTTGCCAGTATCCGACCTTGTTTCGGAAATTCGATTATATTCCGATTCTCTTTAACGTTCCCTCCGGGAATGGCAACAAGTGAGTTAGGTACCTTTATAGGTGCCTCCGCCTTAACGTTTGTGGAGGTGAGGCTCGTTGTCAGGCGAAGAGCTCACGCGTATAGACGAACAAACGGCTATGACGTCACGCAGCAGCGGTGGTTCTGCCGTCGGCACAGAGCATGAAGACAGCCTAGATTGAAGAGAGGATCCATCTTAAACCGGGGGGAGCGTTCGCAATGGAGAGGCTGACACCAACTGCAGCGATCGGTCGCAATGCGTCTGCGCTACGTTTTCGCGTGGAGAGGAGCAAAGCAGGAGGGAAGGCGGGAACATCTGCAAACGATCAATGCTTTCGTCACCCCCTCGCAGCTCATACTGCAAACGAGGCCAATAAACCACGTGACCCGATCAACGAGCAGTTGGACACACACCGTAATACAGGCTTTCTACAGCGCATCTTAGTACGCTTCAACTCTCTCAAATCTCGTTTCCGCGCAAACGCAGTCCACACTGGTGTGAGAAAACGTGTGCTTGTTTGTAAAAAGCGCGTTTGCCTAAAGCCTTTCCTGCGTCACACCTTTGGTGAAAATTGTCATTGAAAATTTTACAGGAATATAGGCTTCATCATGATGTAGATTACCCGAGACGGTGGTAAAAGCTGGGAAACTTGGTCGAAGAAAAAGACGGGAAAAGAACTTCCCTGTCTTTTTCTTCGACCGTGTTTCACAGTTTTACTGCAGTCTCGGGTAATCTACATCATGATCAACTTCCACCAGCTCGCCTGCGCACTCACTGTTTTTTCATATACTTTATGACGCCGATGATTCTAGTTTCTGGCTTCCTGAATGCAAAGAAAAACCTGGTTGTTAAATGCAAAGAATAAGGCTGACTTGAAAAAAAGAATCTACCGGAGGGATTGGCTCGCTAATTGACATTTCAAATGGGGTTTATCTTCTTCACAGCGAAGTTTCTCATCAGTACCTTAGTCGCCTTCCTGATAAACTCATAAACACTTCAAAATATTGTATTTTAAATTTTTGTTTTGTTTTTTGTGGTTGATACCAGTGTCGTTTTAATCTTGTTGCTAATTTAGATAGCTGGTCTCGTGCAAACGAAAATGCTAAAACCAGGACGGATTTTTTTTTAAATTCAGATAATTCAGGTGTATTTGATCTAAATAAATGAGGTTTATTTTGTTTAATTGAATGAAATTTATTTGATTGACACACAAAACTTTCGGGGACTAACTGAATAAACACGGGCACTTTTGTCTCGGTGTTATGCGCAACTCACAATATCGACAATTTTGGGGGGCAACAGAGGCCTTCATAATAATAAGACATGACTCTTTAACAACTAAGCTTAAATAACAACAAACGTAAATGCCACCTAGGACAGCGTTCATGCAACGCTGCCTAACATTTTCTGCATGATAAAACGCGGAAGTCAGGATGCGAGATTAAAAAGCCTGTACTCAGAGAGCACTGAGGCAGCTCTGAAGGAACGGCTAGCTTCCTTCATACTGGAAACTATCGCTATTGTATTGTGAAAGCATACTGGAACTGCAGTGGGGTGAAGACTTGGGCGAGTCTACATCTACTCTCGTTCTTCGTACTGTTCGCGCTGTTTTTTAATTTTTCACTATTGAAACTCTTTCTAGGCCGACTTCCGCTCTTTCGGCAGGCACGAATGACACAGAACGAAAAAGAAGAACAAAATTCTGATTGACTCCCATATCCTGTCCAGTCTCCCACTTGAAGACAACGCTGGCCGGATCTGGCTTCCTTTTTTTATATCTCTTGGCGGCATTTTGCGTTTTCTTGATTCTGTAATCGATCAAGGAGGAGGTAGCAACCGGCCAACCTGAAAATTCGATGCGGCCACACGCCAGTCGTCTTCCCGAAAAAGGCCCTTCCCTCCCCCCTCCCCGGACGATCCTTTAGACCCATATCCGCCCTTGCATTTTATATGCCGCTGAAAGATTGGATGGACGATGCGTGGGGTATTCCCATCGGCCAGGAGGTCTCTCCGTCTTCTGCAAGCTTCGAGATGAATCCCCACCGCGTCGAGTTGCCAGAAGAAAACAAAAAGCGGCCACAAGGATGCATTCGTCATGTCAAAATTGTGGAACTCTCTCTCTTCTGCCTAGTTTTAGGTTTGTTTTCGCGTCATGTGACTTAGTATGATTGCGTCAGACTCGATACATCATAAAGATTTAAACTTGCTTTTCTGCGCCGACTGCGCCTAAGCAAAGCCACGAATTCATCACTGCGAAAATTTGTATTCATTTAGTTGTTATATGCGCAGAACTGTTGCCGAAGGTTTGGCAAACACCATGCGTTTTCTGTAACCCTTGTTGTTTTGTAGTTTTTTTTTAATTATTATTTTAGACCCGACTGAACTGAATTTTCTCGCTGCATTCATATTTCATACGATGGTTGGCCGGGCTGATAGGACATATGAATATCAGATATGAACAAAATAGAAGTGTGCAAGTGAGCCGGTAGATGGTAAACATGTTAAAATGTTAGGAATGGTGAAACGTTAAAATGGTGAAATATCACTCAAAGGAAAACGCTCACGCATCATAGACGCGCTTTTGTTGTCCATTAAAAAAATCCGCACTCAAGCAAATGTTTTTCCGAAAAAAAAAGAAACTTGAGTAAAATTAGCATTATTTCACACAAGTTTTTTTTTTTCGGAAAACATTTGCTCGGTGCGGGTTGTAACACAAATTTTTTCGTGCAACAATCTAGAATCACATCACATCGCATTAATAAGAGCCTCACAATGTAGTAAATCATCAATTGAATGCAACACTCGTTTTACAACTGCCATCAAAATGCTGTGTTGCGTTCGTTTTTTTTTTCTGCTCTAAGTAAGGTACACATCGCGACACTGTGAGCGCGAACACGACATCGGCGCATTTTCGCACCTTACTTCTAAATAGTATTAGCGAGCACGAAATTTTATCGCTTACATTATAGAACTAAATGAGCTCTTTCCGTAGCAATATTAACCTGGATGACATCCCTTGGTTTCAAACAGAAAAACTGGAAAAACCGGCGATCGCTTGTTCGCGCTAACAGTGTCGCGCTCTGTACATGCGAACACTAATTATCGCATAAAGAGCAGAATACTCCCAGGTTATCTGAATAATTTATTATCGTATTATTTAAACTAAGTATGGGCTGGTTTTGACTTCTGGGACCCGGGATCGTGTGTATGAGTTCAGAGACCACGGGAAACGACTACTATGGAAGCCGTGACGTGTGCCCCAAATACAGAGAATCGGCTTTACTGTCTGCGTCACATATTTTTATCCCCGCGCCTCATTTAGAGTAAATAAACCCAATCAAACAATCTTGTGTCTCTACTTCTTTAAAGTGGCACTGAATGAAATCATGAAAGCTTTTTTGTTTTGCTTTTTTATGGTGAAAACGATTTACACGTTCAAGTATCCTCGCAAACCCCAAATTCTAATCATGCATGGCCTTTTTATTTTCTATTGGAATCGCTAACAAAAACTTCCTTGATTATTTAATTTAAAAAAACGCTATTTTTTCTGAAATACATGTCGCAAAAAAGCGCGTTGCGATGCTTGATCGTGTCTTTAATGCCAAAAACGATGATGTAATCGTTCACTCAGAGCAGATGAATTGCAGTAAACGTCTTGCAGGCTTAGAGTTGTGGTACAAAGCTGCATGACAATTGACGGTGAGTACGCTGTAGCGCGAGGTTAGCGCAAGGTTTGCAGCGCTCCGCTGCATGTGGAACAGGCCTTAAACGGCGACCTCGAGATTTAATTTAGTACCGCGTTAAGCCTGATTTAGCGTTATTAGCTTCATCGTGGAGCTCAGAGCTATAAAACAATAAACATCAAAAGTAAGAAAGGCAACAAAAGAAAACGATTTTCAGCGGCTTTCAGTTTTGCAGTTTCATTTAGAGAAAATGGTTTCACTGATCTTCCAACTCACTTCTAGCAGAAGCCTCCATTAAATTAGGTAAGCCGTAACTCGATAGGTTTACTTTCGTCATCTTTCAGCATGATGAGTAAAAACTAAAAAAAACGAAGGCTTCAATTTACGCTGTGAAGGTGGTTTGACAACGAAGCTGTGGTATCGGCTGCAACGATTGCCAAATGCATTATAGACTGTTTTTTTTTGGGCAAACTCCACCAACTGGTGTTTTAGTCTTTGACGTCCCAGACGACTTCCGGTTTATAAAAAGAATGAACGATGATGTTTAGAAAAAGTTTATTGACATCAATTCAATGGAACTGGACACATACGAGGGGCCTTCATAAAGTTCATATTCTCGGCACAAAATATTGAAAAAAACAATGCAAAACAGGCATCAACATGAGCGCGCGTCCCTCTAGTTTCCGCACAATATAAACATCGCATGCTATAGTAGCTGGGAACGCCGCTAGGGAGTCGAAACAAAAATGGCACCGCCCGTCGGTTGCCAAGCACATGCAGTGATCCGTTTCTTTTCATTTGAAGGGAAGCAATGCCAAGGATATTCATTCTAATTTGGGAGCGTTGTTCGGGGACAACGCCACAGTTCATGACACTTCGGTTAAATGGCGCAGACGCTTTCAGTGTGGCCAAATAAGAGGAAAGCATTTCAAGGACTGCGACCAAGAAATTGCTGAAGTGGAGCGATTCCTGAACACTCAAAACGAGGAGTTCTATAACAATGGCCTCCGAAATGTGTTGCATCGCTGGAAAAAGTGGGTAACTTTTGGTGGCGAACATGTTGACAAAGTCTCAACTCCTACTCGAGTTCGATTGCTGAATCTCTATTCCTTCGTGACAATAATACGAACTTCATTAACGCCCCTCGTACATAATATACACACTGGTCTTCAAGCTTATTTACAGTTATTGGACCCTTCGATACAATGGGCACACTTTACACAGGAACTAAACACAGTATCTTATTCTCTCACGCAAATATATCGTACCAAAAACACTGATTCAGGAACAAAAGAATACGTGAGGAAAGATAAAAACGTCAAACTCGGATGTCATTTCAAAGGTCCTATCACACCAAGGGAAGTGACGTGAAAGAAAGAAGGATTCGGCCATTGGCTAACTGGACGTAGAGGCAGGACCATCTTCTCAGGAACTCCTGCTCTCCCAGCCAAAAGAGGTCGCGGTCTAGATAACGGTACAAGGAACCACGAAGACAGGACAGGAGAGGCCACATGGCTCGCGTACGACGCTGCTGACCCACTGCAGCACAACGATTCTGCCAAAGCACATGCTGGCCGACTGCTAAGAGGAGGAGGGCGAAGCCTCCTCGAGGATAGCGGCGGCCCGAGACGCAGTGCACGATGCCCAGAGTGCGAAAACCATGGTGCAAGAGACGCCAAAATGATCGCGCAACGCTGCAAGTCGCAAAAACGTGGGAGTTCGTCTCCACTTCTCCGCAGTTAGGGCACCGGGAATCGGGCACCATGCCCCAACGTTAGAGACAATCCCTGGTCGGAAGAACCTCCCATCCTCGACACCACTCGAGGTCCTCCACGGGTCCAGGAAGACGGCGGGAAACTAAGGAGTCCCACGGAAAAGCGTTTGCCCGTACTCGCTCATCAGCTGTGATTCGCGTCAAGCAGACCTCCTCGACTATACGAGCCGGTGGCTCGTCTCGGACCATGAGGTCTGGCACCATTCTGCATAAATCTTTCTGGAAACTCACCACCGTTTGGTAGAAAGGGGGTATAATCTCAGCGCTTGGGTAGAGGTTTCCGAGGGCCCGAGGTACGAGCCTTCGACGCGAGGGATCCAAGAAATACAAGGCCAAACAGCGTGCCGGGTGTTCTGTGTCGTCAAGCTGGACAAGAGGGGCCCCGAATATCTCCCCAAAAGAAACGTAAACTTCGGCTGGCAAGGCGTCTGGCCCTGGGGCAGACGCAGTCTTCGTAGCACGAAGGATCTCGAAACGTTCCTCGCGGTCGGTGGGATGCGGCGTAAAAGTAGTTCATTATAATTACCAGTTTCCCGGAGAAGTAATAGCATTAATCTCAAATAACATTTTTTAAGATAGAAAGTCATGAACTGTAATCCTGCCCTCACCTAACTATTGGCGAACTCACGTGGCTCTTTCTGGACGCTCTCGAGCGCGCTTTCCAGGACGCGCGAGATCAGGTTAGTGGAAAGGGAGCGCGGTGGCCTGATCAGCTGGTTCTTTACGAGGGCGCACCTCCTTCTCAGAGCACTCCGTCTCTAGCCGTCGGAGTGCGGAGCGAAAAAGGCGAAACGTGGTAGTTGCACGGGAATCACGTGGTTTTGAAAACTATGACCAGCAGTGGTCGCCGGCAGAGTGATATATGTAGAGACCTTGGCTATTCAATGGGAAGTATAGGAGGAAAATGAGGAGACCCCATTGGCCGAATGCGGGCCGGGCATGTTCCAGGGCGTCTTCAGAAACTCGAACGTGGCCAACAAGCAGCCGGAAATAATACCATGGCGGTGGTCGTGAGGAACAAAATTAATAAGTTTGTCAGAATAATTCTCAGTGACTTGAAATATGGTGCACGTGATGTTTCAATCATGGTTACCCAAACTCATGGTGGAAGAGCGCGACCAGCGAAACGATCGACATAATCCGTACGCCGGGCGCAGAGGGCCGGGAATCTGCAGTCCGAGCGGTCACACTCGGTCCAAGCAAAATTAACAGAGTTCGAGCGGCACATTCGTTTCTTACATCTTTTTGCATGATCATAATCGAAACATCACGTGCACCTATTTTCAACCAATGAGGAGTTACTACATTTAACCGTTATGCTCTTATTAAAACTGTTTCTCGCTACCACCGCTAGGGGATTCTTTTCGGCTTCTGATTGGCCAAGAAAGTATACAATGCCCCCTATCTGCGTCTGGTGCACGCCCTCGCCCTGCCCGCTCCTCCCATTGACCAAACTCTGTGGCTCTGGTCGGCGATGGTGTGCGGCGTTCGGCGTGACGGTGATTAATATCTGGTTCTACAAAGTGCTTCTGCGTTCGACGGTGCGAGGATTACAACGTACGGGACGACATTCGCTTGTGACCTGGACTGAAAAACTCTACGTGGAAGTCAGTGCTTTTACGAAATCGATTATCTCACGGCGATGAATCCGCTAAGCCTAAACGATAAAGAAAGAGCTCGTAGAGCTCGCCGCTGTTTTACAGGGTTTTGGGGACGCTTCAAGATATTTTCAGGTTTGGTAAAAGTGCGTTCAAAGATTTTGTGTTAGAAAAAAAAGAAAGCTGACTATAATGCTCTGTAAACTGAGTCACATTGCGAAAAACTAATTGGGTTGTTTGTATGTTTATGCAGCCTAGAACGTAGTCTGCCTCAACGGGAGACTTGTCTATCAGCTGGAGATGAGAAACTTAGCCAGTGAAGTACAACCGCTGGACCGGGGTCTTTAACGTCCATCTCCCAGTAGTGATAAACGGCCGCACGCCGGTACGATGCTCACCCAGATTGAAACGGGCAGGGGTGTGGATCGAACCCAGGATCCCTGGTTCTGCAGTGCGAGCTTTCGCTCCACATGTTCCGGGGTGGTGTACGCAAGACAGCTCGGCCACCGATCCCCCACTGTCACATGGCGATGCGTGCTATGTCCTGTGGGTGACGCTTGTACGATATTCCGCCATGAGAAAAAAGTGGTTTGTTAACGACTTATTTGCCTGTTTTGCCGTACGCATGACCGCTTCTCAGCGCTTTCAATGCCGAAAACTCGAAGAATTTATAACTCTTTCCAAACATTGGCCTTTCATTGGCTTTTGTCACGTTCTGGCAAAATTAATTCGCATGCTGATATATATTTTTTTTACATGCCGATACGTAGAGCAGTTTATACTCCGTCACAGCCATTATTTCATCACGTTGCGACCGTAAATTTTGCTCAACCAGCCATCCTGAGCTGTATAATAGTTTTCTTTTTAATTTTATAGATTACTAATGTCAAGAAGTTTTACCTACCGTGACTGGTACAAGAATGTCAGAGCACTCTGAGCCCAGCAGTTGTGATTGGCTAGGAAGGATCTCGAGTAGCTTTGGCGGCAGGAGGGGCGCTCTGTTGATTCAAGGTCAGAGGAGAAAGCCGACCACTCGAAGTCACCACATATCTCTTGAACGGTACAGCCTAACCAGGGAACAGCATACGGAGTTTGTTCATAGTATCTGGGAGTACAGCCTGCTCCAGCCCCAGTGCCTATACTCTGTTTCATACTTAGCGTGCAACGCCTGTCAAAGCTTCTGGCGCGAGCGCGTGGCTTCATCTATGGTTTTGTTTGCGCGAGAACGCGTGCAAATGATCAAAGAGATCAAGCCCCACGCTCGCGCTTGTAGCTTTGACAGGCGTTGCACGCTAAGCATGAAGCAGAGTATACGTTCCTCTTTTTGCTCGAGTGGCAGTGACAAAACTCATGCCAGAAGCCCCGTCATAAAAAAAAAAAGAAAAACTTTGTAATGGTTTCGGGAACAAATATTCCGTCGCTGCAGCCTTCCACCCTTCTTATTTTTACCACTAGAGTATCGGTGTCTGTGAGTGCCCGCGCTCTAGCTATTGTAGGCTTCCAACCAAGTAAAATTTGTGCCGTCTTCAAGATTTGACCCTCCATAATTCTGAGCCACCTGATGCATTTTTTTCACATTCCGTTCGTCAGCTTGCAATGTTTCACAGCTGTACTTTAAAAAAAAAGTCCTTTCATTTCTGCAGACGCACATAATAAGATTAAACCCAAAAAGTAATGAAAGATCTTTATAAAATAAAGTCTCGCCCAGAGTAATCCATTATATTACTAAATAGCCTGTACTAAAAGGTAATTCATTACTTTAGTGATTATGGCAAAAACGAGCTGAATTACTGTAATTATTACTGCCACCTTTGCTACAGACCCGATTCGCGGCAACAACTTCCAGGCGCGCCGAGTGGCTTCGGTAGCGTCGGCTACGTTAGGATGCCGGAGTCTAGAGTGTGCTTTTCGCCAACGTAACGTTGCCATGCCGCGCGTTCGACGCGCGACGGTTATGTTGGAGCATAACAACGACATCAAAAATTTCAACGAACTTCCGCGAACCACAAAGACATCCTGTAGAAGCAAACTTGCGGTAGATTGAAGGTATTTTTGCGAGTAGAAAGGTTCAAAGAGATGAAATTAAGACAAATTTCCGCGAACCACGACGGCATCCTATAAAAGCAAACTTGTAGTGTGTGCTTACGCGCTGTCTCAAGTAGATCATTGATATCAAAACAATCTAAAAGCTCGTAGTAGAGCACCGAGTTCTTTTTCACCTCTCCTTTTGAATTTTGATGTTGGTAATATGAATGTATACGGCGTGGGCAAAATGGATTGAACGCAATTTAAACTGACCGCATAAATCGGTTTCTTAACTTATCCCTCTGGAATTTACTACAGAGGTGCCTGAAGTTGGTGCTAGCTTTCGCTAATATTGTGGAAATAATGGCTCACCTGAGTAAATCAAGAAAAACCACACTATGTTTTCCCTATATTTTGCATGTACACTAAAAAAATTATGAAGTGTAACTGTGGCGCTTATTTCGTCCAAATGAAGAGAAAAATAGGTAAGCCAAATATATTTTCTTTCCATATCACAAATTTTTCAATCGCAGTAAACGCCAGAAAAGCGTACAACGAGTTTCGATTGATATTGAGAGAAAAAGGCTTAGCGATAATTTTTCTTATACATAAAAACATTCTTTTTCTTTCTTCTGGCTATCGATGTTTCATGCATTCATACTTTCAATTAATGAATGCACCAGCTTTGACCACTTGTGTAGTAAATCCCAGCGCAATAAATTAAGAAACAACTTTATAGGGTCAGTTTGAAGTGCGTTCAATCCATTTCGCCCACGCTGCATTTTGTTCTGAAAACTAATGAACACAGCTCAAGATCACTGATATCTGAAAGTTGTTCCTTTCTATGCAGTCGCGCATTTCTGCTGCTGTTAAAATAATATATATGTTTCGTTCTTTGGCCACCATCCTCGTCCAGCGCTTCCAGCTAAAACGCAGCTCTTAGGGAAAAGCTCTCTCAGTAATTGTTTTAACGACTCATAGAGCGCTTGATTGACAGAAGTTGTGTATAAAACTGCGAAAGGCTGTGGGTTGAGACCACTCTTAGTACGCTGAAGTTTTTATGCTTTTGTATTTCTGAAAATATATCATCAAAAGCATTTGAAACTTTCACGACTTATACCCGTGTCACACGGGCAACTCCAATTCCATTTACAACGAATGACATTTGAGCGGACGGCCAATCAGCGCGCGACACTGAGGGCGTAGCGCATTCCACGCGCGACAGATTGCGAGCTGATTCGCCGATCACACAAATGTCATTCGTTGTAAATGGCATTCGAGTTGCCCGTGTGGCACAGGTATTATAACATAGGTGTATTAAAAGCTATCTAGTACGCAGGTGTTACATTTTAATTTACACAGACTTTTTTATTTTAAAACAAAACGTAATGAAAGGTACACTAATTGCGGTGGAATCAGGTGAGTTACACCACCAAGGGGACATGATATAGGAAGCTATAATCCTCACGATAAGTCAGATCATAACTGAGACTTGGTAAAATACATCACTTTTAATTAGTAAAACTAAACGCACGGTTTCGATTAGAAGCACGCTGAGCGTCATCTATAATTGCATCGAATTCAAAGAAAAATACGAGGGCAATAAGGGAACACAGACACGGCGCTACTTATAACTGAAATTTTATTAGTGTTGGTATCCGGTATAAATAAAACCCACGCAAAAAAAAAACAATCTAAGCCAGGGAAGACACACAACAGAAAAACTTAAAAGCTTAAATTCGTGTACACGTTACGTGTCATCTGCAGCACTGTCACTCGCTCCTCCTACTTGTCCAAGAAAACGCAGATTCTCATCCGCAACGACAATGAGGGTGCGCTAACACTTTGCGGCCTAATCTTCCAATTTCACCAACCTCTACGATCAATCGAGTGATTGTGTTTTATCATTCTTAGACGCTCCACATTTATCGAAAATATACTTATAATTAATCAATCATTATTAAATCTGTCAACATTGCAAATACTTGAAGCACGTTTGATGGCTCGGGGTGCGCTGAAGTTATCCCTCGTACAAAAGGCACAAGGACGGCTATACAAAAAAGCGGATGATTTGGTGATCATCCCTATATTCGAACCGGAACATCCATTTTACATTCTGAAAGGTGTACATTATTTAAGTGCAAGTGTATGCCCATTTGGGCGTTTGTATCAGAAATGAACAAAAAGGCAAGAACAAATATCACACACCGTATTACAATTAATGCATTGCTTGTAGGAAATATGTAAGTTAGATAATAACCGTTCGATCAGAGATGAAATCATTTAACCTTATTTACTCATAACAATATTAGCGCTATCGCGGCGTCTTTTTAAATTTATAACTTTCCCTATATGTTTTAAAAAAATGACTACATATATTCGAGTACTCATCGGCCATATTTGTCTGTCATGCGGTCGCTTGAGCACACGCACAAAACAAAGTACATTTTAAGAATGCTCGCACGCACGCTCGCAAAGCAAGAACATCACTACTGAAAGCCGTACTGTATGGACAACAGACCGATCTTACGAAGCGTTAG
This sequence comes from Ixodes ricinus, assembly GCA_037355805.1. Classification (NCBI taxonomy): domain Eukaryota; kingdom Metazoa; phylum Arthropoda; class Arachnida; order Ixodida; family Ixodidae; genus Ixodes; species Ixodes ricinus. Next base: position 31,345 of record JAZHYW010069947.1, read on the forward strand.
GCACATGTGTGACGCCGCCATAACTTTAGTTTATAGGAGGCAGACGGCAGTGTATGCCACGTCTTGTGCCGTCTCGTGCTCTACACGACGCACAGTTCCAACGAGATATTCGCAAGTGCAGAAAGACTAAAGTTCCCTCGACGCACTGCGGCAGCGGTGGCGTAGTCAAACTGGCTGGTAAGATCGGTGTATTGCGAGCATGGCGCCCTGACCGGTGCCCCATGCGTGAAAGCACGTGCAGCGTGCGCGTGAAGATAGCTTTGCCAAGCTTTGTAATAGACCATTTGCTGTCTTACCCAGCATCAAGGAGAATGCAGGGATTGGTGTTCCACGCGCCGCACGTGCTGGCCTCAGCAGTAGTAAATTTTCTAAAGCAAGTACCTAAAACAAATGGCATCTTGCACGCGCGTTCGTCAATGCTTTCTTTTGGTTATTTACTTCGAATCTTACATACAGGAAAGGCGTGCGCGTGTGGCGCGTGGAACACCAATCCCTGCATTCTCGCTTGATGCTTGGGTAAGACAGCAAATGGTCTATTGCACGGGCTTTCTCGCATGAGCGGAGACATGGCGGCGTCGTGTCGCTCCGCTTGCAATCGTCTACAGCGCGGCGCTGCGTTCAATGAATACGAAACATCGTGAGATTTAAAATAAGAGCGGTGGTATCCGATGAGCCTTCGCACACCAAGTCTATTCAAACCGAGATCTGACCGTAAACTTCCAAGCAGCACCCCAGTGCGCAGTACCCCTGCGGCGTTTGTGGCGCATAGAACTCACTCGCCGTGACAAGCGCAGCGCACTCGCTGCAGCCCTGTTTCTTTAAGCCTGAAATCACATCTACCGGAGGCAACAACAACAAACAAAAAAGAAAGAGCCCTTTTTTCTACGTAACAGGAACTTGTTTCTCATCTCACGCCGGTTGAGAAAGTAAGCCATTCCATAAAGATTGCGTGCGCCGCATGCACAACCGCGGAGGCAACAAAGGAAGCCTTCTTAGTATTGCGGGCACACTCACGATCCTCTCGAAAAGAGCACAATAAGAAAAAACAGTCGCGCCTCTGTGTTATGCCGAAGCTGTCCTTGAGGGAGGGAGCTCTCTATGTCAGATCTAGAACCAGCTAAATAACGGCGGATTACAAGCAGTAATCGTCGGGGTGGGTACGTGCAACTTGTAGCAGATTAGATCCCGAAACTTCTTTCCAACATTTCGCCACAAATCCGTTATCTGCGTCGAAGTCTGTGATTCAATGATTTCGACTATAGATTTCTACTCTATTTCGACTCTAGCTCTAGCAAATGCTAGAAGCAACAGAAATCCGCTATTCCGGTAGGAAATTTTAATAGGAAGTTTTCGTAGATAGTTTTTGGCGTCCCGCAACGCTCTCCGCAACCCGCTACGATACCCGATACCTCTACAGTCAAGGCTATCGTCGCGCAGGCGCAGTAGCGGCTTCTTCGTTGCGGAGGGCTTAGCGGAAGGGGAAACGCGGTCTACGAAAACTCCCTATTGTTAGTGTAGCTTCTTCCCGCTATATAGCGAACGCGGGGGAGGTGAGTCTCGAGCTTCTCATTATCGCCCCGGATCCAATTAAATTACAGCATCAACCGATAAGGACGCCAAACAACTACTCACAAAAAGAAATTGTTAAAAAAACACAAAAAAATTCGAAAGCTCCATTAATTCCCTTTATGCCGGAGCGTTAGACACCTAGGGGGCCAAACATAGAGGGCTAATTGTCACAGTAAGATGGGTAATTAACACATATTTTGTTAATAAGCTTTTTAATTGGTGAAAATAAACTAATAATAACTCGTTTATAAACCAAGATTATGAAGTTCTGTTTTTGTGCATAAATCGAAACGTGGTAGCCTCCAGATGGGAAACTTCAAGACTTTTTTGATTTCTTGAGTCAATTTTGAGTCTTGCAAATGAAAATAAGTACAACGTGATTATGAGCCGTGATCTTAATATTAACATGCTTGCAGACACCCCTGCAAAATGAAACCTGGAACAACAACAATACGCATGTAAGAACGCTATCCCCTCACCTAACCAAAATTCTCCTACATGTTATTCTTTGCTTGATTTGTTTATAACTAACCTACACACGGCACCTTTTTTGGCAGGAATAATGAGTACCGATACAAGCGACCACCATGGTATCTATTTTCGTTTAAACAAAAATACGTTGAACGCAGAAGAAGCTGAGTCAGTATTATTTCAAGATATTTCATTGAACAACTTACACTTTCAGGCAAAAAAAAATGTTCTTCCTTTTATTAGAGTGATATATTTAAAAAAACAGGCGCAGATCGTGCCTATAATATATTTTTAACTAAGTTTCAAAAACTGTATAGCGGGTGTTTTCCCTATAGGATATTCCGGCTGTCAAAAAAAATCCGCAATCCTCGGATCACCCCAAAGTAGCTGGACAAAATTCAGGCAAAAGATAGATGATATAAAAAGTTATTGAAAACGCGTGATTGTGACTTGCTTTAAACGTTCAGACAATATAGCAACAAACTAACGAAAGGGATTAGAAATGCAAAAACAAACTATTTTTGTGACATTTTTTCCAAGCGAGCAAATAAGGCAGATGCAACGTGGAGAAAATTTAACACAGTATTGAGTCGCTCCTTGTAAACCAAAACCAATCGCGCAAACTTGTCTGACCTATCATACTCTAAAAAGCCCATGCGTCTACGTTCTCGCACAGAATCTCGGAGAGCCAATCACGGCAACTTACGGAGAGCAGCTCAGCGAATGATGCCGAAACATATGTTTAGACCAAAAAACGCAGTCTGAGTTGTGACATTAAGCGTGAAGTTTTGCATTGCTCAATGTCACAACTCAGTCTGCGTTTTTTGGTCTAAACATATGTTTCGGCATCGTCATTCGCTGAGCTGCCTGCGTAAGTTGCGGTGATTGGCTCTCCGAGATAGCGGGAAAGTAGACGCATGTGCGTTTTTAGAGTGCGAGAATTTAGTAGAAGCTGCTGAGCTTATGGTTTAATAACTTCTTTGTCAACCTCGACAGAGGCGATTTTGACAGTGATGTTTTTAATTATATGAAAGGAACTAATTAGAAGTATTTATTTCTAAGCCCGGTAATAGAAACTGAGATGACATCTGCATTTCTAGAACTTAATACCAGTGGACGCCGTGACGCAGATGGTATCAAAATTAAGCTCGTAAATTATGTTTCAGATTTGGTATCGCCATAATTAGCTTCCATTTTTTACCTTCAACTATTAGAAGGCGTCTTCCCTAAATGAATGCAAATAGAAAGAGTCACCGTCTTGTATAAAAAAGAAAACAAAACATGTATGGGGAACTAGTGGCCTATATTATATTGCCTGTTCTTTTAACGGACTGGAAAATTGTATTTTATCTAGAATGTCTAATTTCTGCGATAAGCATTCTATATTGAAAAGACGCGCAATTCGGTTTAAAGAAACATCGGTCAACATAACTCACCCTTTTAGAACAGAAATAACTTACCCTAATTTGTTTCGAAAGCAAAACATTATAGCTTGCCATTTTTGTCGATTTTACAAAAGCTTTTGATTATTTCAATCATGACTTGCTATTAAAAAAATTTGTAGATTTATGGTTTTTGAAGAAACGCTTTAGCGCTCTTAACATCGTATCTACGTTGTCAAAACCAATTTGTGCAACTGGATGGTCAAACCACGGTTTGTAATGTTTTGGAATCTCGTCCAATCAGGTTGAGAAACGGTTGAAAGGGTTAAGGTTTATAGCTAACCGTAAATAATGAAAATTTACGCAATAAGGTAGACGAGGGTTGGGAGAGGGAAGAGCAGTCTAGCAATAACGGTTGTAAGTAAGGTGGTGGTGAGTGCTGTTAAAGAATCCTGCTTCTTCTTCGTCTCGATGTTAGTGTAGCACAACTTACTGTAAATGGTACCAACGGACGAGCTAGACAGGAGGGACGTGAAGAACTTATAAATTAAAGAGAATAATTTTATGGACAATAAAAATCCCGAACCTTGACTGAAATAGAAATATGTAAACGAATATGCGAGCGACGAAGACGCGTAAGGAAAACCTCGAACCTGCCCGCCTCGACCGGATGACGTGATTGGAGCCCGACCAGCTCGACTGCAAACTTCGATGCCCCCTGATGGGAATGAGAAATATGAGAGACCCCTAGGAATACGAGCAACAGGAAGCGAACAAGACGAAGGGCCAAATTTAAACTGCGACAGCAACCAAAACCGACGTGAATGTGACCCTCATTTATCAAATAATTTCTCCGATTTTTCATTAAATCCTTTTACAGTCTACAAAACCGTTCATTCAGTTCTATCCCAGCATCTCTTTCCCATTTCTCCTTTCCCTCCTTTTGAGCAGGTAGGGATACACTCTCTCCACTGTCACTTTGGCTGTACTGTCTTCCCAGTGGTCAGGGGAGGAAAAGTGCTGGCGCCGCAAAATCTTGCAAAGTAATTGTAATTGCGCCTGAAATTTTGCCATTACTGACGCTAGAAAGTAATTCAATTACAATTACAATTTAGTTTAGCTAAAGTAATTAATTACAATTACAAATCACGAGGAAAGTAATTGCATTTCAGTAATTCAATCACTGTAATTGAATTACTACCCAAGTATTTCTATTCACATATTTATTACTGTCATCTAGAGTGGGGAAACGCGACCCTTCGAAATGTGCAGAAGATTTACTTACTGCAGAAGAAAATGCCAAGCAATATAAGGTAATATTGTGTATGAAAACCTGTCTGCACCACTTTTTCACAGATATGGCATAATGAAAATACATAGCATGTATGTATTCATTTCGTTTATGTATAATCTATAAACAAGAAGCAAAAAACAAGAATCTTCTTACTCAGCTTATTTATGTAAGAGAACAGTCACATATCCCACACGTATCATTGACATATGGAGCATCTATTCGTCTAAAACGAGTTATGGGGAGCAAATGATGAAAAGGCAAACTTCCCGAATTGTTTAATGTTTGTAATGATTGCAATATACAACAGGAATCTACATTTAAAAAAAAATATTTGAAGTTTTTCTTTTTTAACAGGAGTATGAACTCATGAGTACCGAGGCGTTATGATTGTGGAATGTTTATAGTCAGTCTCACGAGAAAAAAAACCACTTTTTGATATGATTGATACAGATTGTTCCTGCGCGATGTGCTGTACTGTGTGCCTTTTTATTTTCTACGTTGTATAAATTCTAGGGAGGAGGGAGCTCGTCAAGCTGATTGCTTCAGCCTTTTTTTCCCCAACTTCACACATCGCTCGCATGGAAAATAAAGGAATATTATTATTATTATTATTCATATATTAATAAACAGAAATTTGATGGACGCCATCGAAAACCACTAAATCTGTCATTTCTTTTAGAAATATTTTGAGCCCGTGGGAGTGCTTTATAAATGTACCACTCCTGCAGCATGAACAAGGCTGGCGATGAGAAAACGCGGATAATGAGAGACGGAAAATGAAGCGTGCAGGTGCACTATCGGACCAGTATAACGTTGCCCTTGCTGCACGTGCGGTAATTTTAGCGCTTTACCATTCTTCCCACATGCTCCACCGTTATTCTATGTCCGATTTGGTGGTTTTCGACGAAGCTGAGCAAGTTTCGAGTTGAAACCATACGCCTATTTTCACTAATCAAAAAAGTTATTGACCATGTTTTATTTTATTAGCCGACTTATCGTTACAATTAGCCCTCCATATTATGTGTCCCTTGCCGTATAACTCCCCTTTTCAGACCGCAGGAGTGTTGGTTAAACGGAATTTTTTAAGAAATTCGCTAAGAAAAACACTCCATAAAGTGACTGACAGCATCAGAAACACGGCATCTGGCGAGTCCCGAGCCCTTTATTATTTCTGCACAGCCAATGCAATTTCGCCCAGCGCTTCTTAGGCAGTCACTGAATACGGTGGGTTTTAAAACGTTTGCCTCTAAATACGCCGTGGCTATATTCCTTGCAGTATACGGCCTTGAGCTGGACCTATAAGTTGTCGAAAAAAGTCAAGGTTCATATCCGAACGGCGCTTACACCAGCGTGAAGATGCCCCTGCTTGATTCGGAAGTGCCATCGAAAAAATGCCTGTGTGTCTACTTACCCGCAAAACACTCACGAGCCAATCTCTGCGATCTACGAAATCAGCTCAGCCAATGATGAGGCGCAACATCTACTTAGACCCCAAAATTATGTCTGCACTGTGGCATTACGCAATGCAAGCAAGACGCTTTGCATTGCGTGATGCCACAGCGCAGACTTCAGTTTTAAGGTCGAAACGGAATGTTCCGCCTCATCATTCGCTGAGCGAATTTCGTAGATCGCAGAGATTAGCTGTTTGAGTGTTTTGCGGGCGAGCAGACGCGCAGGCAGTTCTTAGGTGTTGTTGGGGTAGTCGCCATTTAACGATGACCCAGTGCAATCGGCTAATTCGTCAAACTAAATTATCGCCTCCCTTTGCCGAAACGGCCGCCTAACGCCAGTGGCGCGAACTAGGGAAGGGGGGGGCAGGGGGTACAAGTGTCCCAGGCGCCACTTGGGAGGGGGCGCCAAGCCGAGTTCACCCAACATGTACCCTATGGAAAAAAACGGCAGCGGGGCTACGAGAGGCGCGAAATTTCATTTGCTGCATGGGCTATGAGGGGCGCGAAATTTCATTTGCCATGGGCGCCGTCACATCTAGTTACGCCACTGCCTAACGCAACAAAAGCAGCCGGTCAAATCCGAAGTAGTACTAAACACGCACCACATAACCGGTGCTTTGGTAGAGTAGAAAACCGCACTTTTCTCACAGCAAAAGCAAAGCACGCATCGCCGACTTCGCTGACAAAAATATTTCGAACATCGCTTACAACTTGTGAATTAGATAACGGTAAGTGCTAAAATTTTGACATCTAATATAAACTGCGAAAAGCTATAATATTTTTTTTAGGAGAGAGGAGGCAGGGGGGGGGCAGGGGAGGGGGAGACAGGTTGAGCGTACGGCGATGCGCAATCGAATTTTTTCGACAATAAAGACATGATACTGACTTGTGCCAAACACGATGTTTGTTGTTTTCGTTTTACATCATAAATCTAGAGTTGATATTAGCATTATTAATTTGGTCAGAGGTGGACCTAAAACATTCGTGATTTCACCCGCAGTTCAAATGCAGAACCTTGAGCCACCAGAGCTAACCAGCCGCCAAGAGACTCACTTAGATTACACTTGGCCTCTGGCTAGAAGCTTACCAGATATGATCCTATCCATACTTAAGATGATAAGGGGGTTACTCGGAACGGTCAGACCATGCGTTGGTTACACAATCTGCAAACATCTAGTTGAATTAAAGTAACACTTAGGATTCGCAACACACGACTGTGAGGGCCTTTTACAGTTTATAGTGTGCTTTGAATTTAATCATTTTTCAGTTTGGGAATCTTTCAATTTTTAATACATGTAACCTACTTCTAACGTGCCTTGCCGCTCAATAAAATGCAACATGCTTGCTTTTCTTCAGCCTGCAGAGTCGAGCCAACGAATAAGCACAATGGTGGGAGAAGGAGCTCATTTGGACAAAACGAAAGGTTGAATTAAATTCGGCGTCGGCGTGGGTGTCGGTGTAACCGCGCTAAATTTAGCGGAAAATTGACGTCACGTGATCCCAACACTATTTCAATTCCCCGCTAAATTTAGCGGGAAAATTCAGTTTCTCTGCTAGATTCCCCACTAATATAGTGGGTAATTGAATTGGTGTTGAGGTCACGTGACGTCAATTTCCCTGCTGAATCTAGCCGAGAAACTTAATTTAGCGGGGAAAGTCAATTGCTGTTCAGGTCATGTGGCGTCAATTTTTCAGGTAAATTTAGTGGGTAAACTGTGGGAGGAGGGGAGGGTATGGAGGAGGAGGGAGGAGGAGAGGAAGAGGGAAGGAGGTGCAGAGGAGGGAGGGAGCAGGAGGAGGAGAGGAGGAGGGGAAGATGAGGGGAGGAAGGATAGGCTACGGAGGAGAAGGAGGGGCATACCCTCCCCTCTGATACCCTCTCCTCCTCCTACTCAAGAGCTGCTCTCTAATTTCGGATTACGGAGATTTGTAAACGTCTCATTTTTTGAATATCTATTAGAGTACTTATTTCGTTGGTAAATGTTCTTTCAGAGGCTGCCCTTCCAATTAAAAACACCACGGTGCAATCCAGCATGACGACCGAGCGGACAAGCGAAAACAATTTACTCCAGAGGATTTTCGCGAATGTCGAACGCGCTGCATTTTACGCTTCGCGCCCAAAGAACTGATTAATTAGATGCATGTCCTCATATGTGGTGCCGTCCCAACAGGCAATCATAACAAAATGTTAGCGCATGCAGCGTCTCAATTTTATCATGAAGACTCTCGGGCGCCCCTGGCGTTGTATATGCCGCATTTCGTTCGAATCCTGTGCTAGGACTTGTGCAAAACCTAATTCTTTTCGTCATCTAATGATTGTGGCACTCTAAGTACTAAACTACTTTGCAGGAAGAGAATGGCTAGTGATCTGTAGAAGTAGCGCTGTTTTAGAGCGTAGCTGTTAGGCGTCCGTTATCGGCTTGAGTAACGTCGCCGTCGCCGTCGGCGGTAACCCCGCGCTGCATTATGGGAAACGTCCACATCATCCAACGCGCGGATCTCACTCGTGACCCGCGCGTTGCATTATGGGACGTTCTTCAAAATGACGTCACACGTGACGTCACGAGCGACGTCACAAGGGTCCCGAGGGTCCCGAGCGTTGCATTATGGGATACGTCCCATGATGGAACGCGCGGGCCTCACTTGTGACCCGCCCGTTGCATTATGAGACATTTCCCATATTGACGTCACGAGGGTCCCGCACGTTGCACCATGGGACGTTTCTCATATTGACATCACACGTGACGTCACTTGTGACGTCACGGTAACTCGTCAAGATCACGACGAAGGTCACCACCCTCACAGTGAACGTCACGGGAAGGTCACGACCTTCACGTGACCTTCACTTCACGAGGCCTTCACGAGTGACGTCACAAGGGGGAAGGGAGGCAACGAACGAGGGGGAGGAGGAGGGGAGGAGAATGAGTGGAGGAGGGACAAGGACGATGGAGGAGGAGGTGGGGAGGGGGAGGAGGAGGAGACGAGCAGGAGGGGTGGAGAGGCATACCCTCCTCTCCATACCCTCCCTCTCGTCCTCCTCAAGAGCTGCGCTCTAATTCGGCATTACAGGGAGTTGTAAACGTCTTTCATGTTTTTCCATTACAAACAAATTATTCATAAACAATTTTGCTACGAAATAAGCCAATCAATATATGCAATGTAGTATTAACGATCTTAAGCAATTGTTTCAACATTTGTGTTGGTCTCCCATTCTAAACATATTAAACTCCAGAGCTGACATAACTTGGACGACTTATTCCACGTCGTCTTCAATCATTTTCTTTTTCTCTCTCTATTTCTACTTCATTTGCTCTCGACTCTAGAAGCCACGGCACAAAAACATTAAGGATCGCGACACAACTTTCGAAAGAATTCCGAATTTTATAGCCTCACTGAACGTGTGCCCAGGTCCCGGCGCAATAAATTCGCTCGTGTGAGCTGCTCAAAAAGATAAAAGAACAACAGCCGAAGGTCTATATTCTTTAAGGTCAGACCACCCCGAGCTTTGATGAAAGCCATGCCCCGGTGGGAGCAAGGCATGCGACCCGCATCGACCAGCCCTTCCGACCGTGGCCAAAGCGTTTGGTTCAGGGACTTCGCGTTCTCTCAATACACGAAATTAACCTTCTTTCCGCAATAAAGCCTCCGAGGCCCCTACATCTCCCCTTATTATCCGCAGTCCCCTCTGCCTAAAGGGTCGTACTGCACGTGTGGTTCGATCCCAAAGAAATGAGGATGCTCGGCAGACGATAAGGTCTGAAAAATGCGATAGATGTGCTCAGGGACAATGGACGTGCCGTTCGACTTCCTGAGAGTGTATCTGCGACAATTGTATTATTTCATATTTCATTTTAATCATGAGATTCAGCATTTCGTGGCATTCCGTTCGCCATGAGTGGATGTCTCCGAATTCTGCAGTAAACATCATTAACATATGTTTACTTCTTGAGAGTGATCTGAGCGGTAAGCGCCAGTAGTTGAAAATTATCGATCTTTGCAAGCTCCATGGTGAGTTTCGTAGTATCTATGCCAGGCCCGACACCCTTTCGTCCTTTTGAAAGGAGCGACATCCAACGCTCATTAAAAGTCCAATTCACGAAAAAGAAACGGCGTCTCAGTTTATTCTGCTCTTCTGGCTGCCGTGTTCTTTCTCGAGATTGCACTTCCTTGCTAGTCAGCGCCACAAAGGTTGTTGCCACCTGTAAGAAGCAGTTAATTCTGTTGCTTACAAGTTTTGGCTCCCGAAAAGCTCCAAAATAGAAAGTCGGACCAGGCAGACTTGTTTTTCAGCCTGACGAGTTGCGTTAGGTAGAAGCATTAATTTATCCTCTAACACTTAATGTAACTCAAAATAATCAAAGATCGAGTCGGAAACATCTCGTTAGTTTGTATGTAATTTGAGTCATTTGAAAAATTTATACAAAAATACCAGTGAAACTGCAACTGTTGAAATTACGTCGTGTGAAATGTTAACATTTTATCTGCTCAGGAATTTTGTTCTTGTTCCCGCAATTCAGCAAAACCATTCCAACCAAGCGAAACTCAAAATTCTTGTCAGCATTTATCGTAACGCAATATTTAGCTGCCATGTTCGATATTTTTGTCATCTTGCTTCCGCCTATAGGTACTCTGCGTTTTACCCGTTTTTCGATAGCACTTGAGGATTTTGATATTTCCCTACGTAATTTGGTGGCTCGCTTCTGTAAATCGAAAATAAACTTCCACGAGAATGCAAGGAGGCACTTTTAACAACGATGTGTCGCAGAGAGGATCGCAACGAGTTATTTGTTTTCTTTGTAAATATTAAGGCAACAGGAGAGGCATCTGTGCAACCTTTAGCAAACCTGTTATTTCTGCATACTGTTTTTTTTTTCTACAATTCCGTGGTATTAAAGCATAATTAACAAAAATTTATGGGCAGTCAATTGCAACACTCAAGAAAGTTTTTCTTGTATTGTGCTCCGTATAGAATATTGTGAAAAAGAAATCAATGTATCAAAAACACATCTATTGAAAACACAGTTCGACGGCTTTGCCTCGGGCTGGCTGTCAAGGATTATTTCTAGTTTCCTTGGCTCCAGCCCATGATTTGCTTTTGAGACCATCAGGACAAGACCCTGAAATATGGCGGAAATACAAAGATGAACGGCCAGTGGTTCATAGGTCTGTTTGTACCTCGAACATGGCATTGTAGTTAAACCACGTCAAAGACTGGTGTATTATATTGTCAATTACCTCTTTGACTGTACTTGTTGCTTTAATCGTGCACTTTACCAGGTAAATGTCATAAATAGTCGCTTTTCGCCAGATTGATTTATTCCTCTTGCCTGTTAAAAAATGCGAATTCCTTTTAAACCCATTTGTAGCTAGTGCTGTAGAGGGGCATGATTTAAACCGTAGGAGTATACAGGGTGTTTCACGAAGGTGGACAAATTCGATATTGCGAAAACTACGCTTTGCAACAAAAAAAGGCTTGTGTCTTTTGGTCCTGGGCCAGGGGCCTATTTAGGAAAATGATTAAAGACCGAGATAATTAAATTGTTAATTATTTTTGCGTAATTAACTTTTTTAATATTGTGTTTAAGGGCATAGTTTCAATTAGAAAATTGCGCAGCGTCATTGAAAAACACTAAATCAACAAATTGCAGAACGGTAGAAGGCACGGGAAGCATTTTACGGCTTCCTGAAAAACAGTACAAATTCGACAGGTTTTTAAGTTTCGGTTTTTTATCGGAGCGCATCTCCGCCCCGGCAGCACCGCGCCCCGTGGAGAGATAGTACATCCAACCTCTGCTGCGCTGTCATCGGGCGACGCAGCAGAGGCTGGTTGCACTATCTCTCCACGGGGCGCGGTGCTGCCGGAGGGGGGGGGGGAGATGCGTTCCGATTACAAACCGAAACCTAAAAACCCGTCGAATTTGTACGGTTTTTCAGAATGCCGTAAAATGCTTCCCGTGCCTTTTATCGTTCTGCAATTTGTTGATTTAGTGTTTTTCGATGACGCTGAGCAATTTTCTAATTGAAACTATGCCCTTAAACACAATATTAAAAAAGTTAATTACGCAAGAATAATTAACAATATAATAGTCTCGGACTTTAATTTTTTCCTAAAAAGGTCCCTGGCCCAGGACCAAAACGACATAAGCCTTTTTTGGTGCGACGCGTAGTTTTCGCAATATCGAATTTGTCCACCTTTCGTGAAACACCCTGTATATTCGCGTATAGAGAAATTCCCAAATGCGCAATTACAACTTTAAACAACGTGGAACGGTGCTGGCTACCTTCTTGCACACAATGTCGTAATTCGTAAAGCATGACGCTGCCATTGTTTTGGGATCAGGGCGTTTTGGCACCCTATACGTTCTTCAACCAAACACAGCATTCGCTTTCCCAGACTAAAATAGATGAGTCTGCAGACTCATCTGCGGGGATTAGACGACAGTTTATGCTCCGTAGAGGTGACGACGTCTGGCATGCAATCGATTCTGGGTAGTCTTGGACAGGATCCAGTTTCTTTCTTTCTAGAAATACCCCACTGGTCTTCAAGCCGCCACCGTAAAAAGAGATCTATCATCTTGTCAAGGATTCCGCCCACGCAGCTCGCTAGACTTACGAGATTTGCGGGGCGGAGTGATTCGAGAGCTACCCGACACTTCCGCGGTTTTAGAAACCCAACAAAGCTGGCCTGTGTTCAAAGTTCAGGCAATGCTTTTATCCCTAAAATTTCTTTTTAGATGTCAAGAAAAAAATGACAATGTCCGGACCTAGTTTCTTGACATTTCTATATCATACGATCAAGAGCAGGAATTGTTCATTTATGAATTGTTGTAAATGTGTAGAAATATTCAGGTATAATGGTGTCTAAATCTTACCCCCAACGCATCGAATGCACCTTGACATCAAAGTTGCACGCTAAGGGCTCAGAAGAGGTACAACGATGTAACTGTGATGCACTTTTCTTTCCCAATATGGTAAATATTTATTCGAAATAGATACTTTCGAAAGCACAGTGTAAGATAGCTAATGCACGAAAGGGGTCTGTGTAAAAGCAGTGGAAGCAAAAACAATCGTTCACGAAATTTTTATATGTGAATACAAAGACCTATGGCGCTCTGCATGACAAAACAACCGTTTTGCTTAAACTAACTTCGAATAAATATTTCAAGGGAGAAGTAAAGGCTTTACACAGGCTGCACCGTCACGTCATGCAAGTAAAAAAGATCTCGGTAATATTTTCTTCATAACTAACGGTGAAAGCATAAAAGGTCCTTTCAAACCTTTTAATCCTGTCAACAAAATTGAGACTCAAGCAAAGTGAAATTTTTTGTGTGCAATAAAAAGAACTATAATTTTTTGGGTTGAACTGAGATTCACGACGTCTGGTCTTGCTATAAAGAGGGTAAGTTTAAGAAAGCTACGTCATGAGTGTGTCCCCTAAAGCTTCTTGTTTGTCAAGTCTGTTCGTCTGTTAAAGGCACAAACGCGTGCACTTCTCGATGGGAAGACTGCTATTGTCTTCGCTTATACATTAAGTGTCAATATTTGCGCCGAAGCAAAGTTTAGGGACTCCAAGTGACGACGAACCTGACCCCACTAGAGATAGAAAAAAATAAAAAAAACAGAAAAATCAGGTGCCTTTCATTTTGGTTAATTTTCTCCGTCGCGGCTTTTTGTTTAATTAATTCAGACGTACAGCATTACCTAACCTAACTGAAATATGTTATTTTGGTGCGAAGTATTTCTCCCTGCGTAAAATAATAACATACCGTCAGGATTTATCTTCAGCAAAAAGTCACAAAAAGTAATAAATTCGATGCTGAAACATAAACCGCAAAATGCCCTGCATCTTTTTTTTTTTTAGTTTACAAGTTTAAGCATCGTTTGGGTGTTAAGGGATTTAGTTTTTATTCCATACTACTTGCACGGATATGTTCTGCGCTCGTTCGATTTAGAATTAACTAAATGAATATCAGACCGATAATAGAGACCGCATCAAGTAGGTATATGACGCTACTAAAACGTAACGAAGGTCCCTAAACCTCTTCCGAGAAGCGCTCTGCGCATGCGCGAGCGCCCGATGCCAAGCACGAAAAATCGAGGAAATTCGGAAGGAGGCTGTGGATCAGCGAGTAGAACACGTAATTGCAGCATATATATAATTGTGTTACACAAAAAAGAAAGCGGAGAGTAAGAAAAACACGACGTTTGGGTGGATGCCACAAATGCCGCTCTTTAAAGTCGCGTTGGGCACGCGTCGCAGCTCAGAGAGCGAAGAAACTGGTAGCGTAGCTCCCATTATCGATTGGTAGCACAGGTAGGTCCCTTCCTCGATTTTTAGTTCGTGCAGCCACCACCTGATGCCGTCGGTATGTGGTAAAGGTCCATTCTTTTAAGGTACATTCGGAGGTAGAGAAAGTAGCAACCGACCGGTAGTTGCAACATAAAAATATAGTGTAATAATCAAATAAAGATTGCTGAAAACTGAGCCAAATAAACATAGTTTATTTGTTTTTAGGCTTCTGAGGAGAAAATGCTAGGAACGATTGAATTACATTGAGGTGCACATCAACGATATTGTCCGCATTCATAAATTCAGCGATGTTCCTACCTTCGGTAGTACATTTGGTGGTTCTGAATCCTGAAAGAAATACAGCTTCAGTTAGGGTGAGGTTAATGTTTGTTTTCCACGCTTTCCTGTGAGAAAGAAGCTAAATATTGTGGCATGTTACTTGGTCAAAAAGGTAACCAAATTGCGTTTCACATTAAAGTCAAACGTAGCCGACGGGACCACTGGGGGACAATCGTGCATTATTAAAACATTAAGTCATGGCGTTTGTCGTCCTTTTGTTTCGTATGCTATCACCAGGTTGGTCAATCAAGTGCAAAGACTGTCGCCCGTGACCTTATATAGTGTGTGGTATTTTATGTTGCTTGGTCATTGACGGCGCATTGACTTAATATTAAACAAAGGCTGGTTACTCGCTCCTGTTCTCAAGGAAGTAATGAAATTCAAATTCTTTTTCACCGTAAAATGTAACAAACATGTCTGGAATCAATATCAGTTCAGCGATTTAGAGTATGCTGCTTGGTATAATCTATACGGGTATAATTTAATATTGCAGGTTGAATTTAGCAATATTGACTTCATAAAAATGGCGAGAAACATAACCAATGCATACGTAAAAGTTCTACATGTCATCAAAATCATGATTGTATAATATATTGGTTTAAATTACTTGTTAACATTCTGTATCGCCCTGATGCAAAAATAGATTGCTCGTGCTTCCTCAGAACAAAGTAAACTGCAATTATTGCAGCTATATCTTGATTGAAGACACGTTACTTTATCAGCCATAAATAGCAAGCTCATGCTACTTGCACCAAATCTGACAATTATGCTTTCCTAAAAGAACGGCAGGATCGTTGCGCACGCTCGCCCTCTATCACAGCGTGATGAATAGATTTGCTTATTGGTAATTTCGGTCCGATTCTTATGGTGATTGGTGCTCTTGGGTTAATTTAAAAAAAAACCTCTTTTGGTGGCGATTAAACCAACAGCTTTTTGCGTCAGGGCAAATGAATACCTATAAGCCATTATCGATAATAATAAAGCTTTTTGATTAACATAGCTATTTGATTCACATGCAACTGTGCTGCATACGTTTTGAATGTTCGAGAAGTTGAACATAATGTGGAGATATACTTAATTAACGGGTTGTGTCGGCAAAAATAGATAGAATCATCTTCAAAGCTATGTGAGCACTAGGTTAAATAGTAAAAAACAAATAGTTTTATTATTGTGCTTTTATAGTGAAAACTAAGTAAAAGAAAACCTTCGAATTTTGTGGCTGCAACTAGAAAATACCTCATTATTGGATACATTTTATTTTTTCGTATGAGCTTATAGAGATAGTTCTTTTTGGAATACGAGATGAGTGCAAGCTCTTAAGTAAGGAGAGGGGAATACAATTCAACGAAGAAAAATACCCACACCAATCTGAACGTCAATTCTGGTTCACTACTTTTTACAACATCAAAATGAGGTAAACAAATTTTGTAAAAGTGGTTGAGCATGTATGAAATGAGGTCAAAGCGCACGAAACCATTTGTCTTAAAACCTGTAGAGTATGTCAATTCAGTGGTTTCTTAAGTACATTACCAATGCCTCTGGGGCCTCCAGCAGTTTCTCAGATTTGTGCCAAGCACCAAGCATGTTAAAAAAAGAAAGTAAGTTGGAGAGAATCATTCAGCAATAATAAGGTTTGTAGCAGTACAGTTCTTCACTAGTTCCATACGCCCATTCGCAAAGGTCTTCAGCTTTAGAGCTGCAAAATACATAAGTATAACTCTGCATAATGGATACGTCATACGAACACATGTGCCGTAAAATCGACTCTTTTAAGCATGAACACGTGCCTGTGCTTTAATATTTTTGGTTCCGCCTGCTATGGTGAGTATTTTCATCGTAAGATCAAGCGCCACGATCTTAGTTTTTTCCCCCGACCAATCCTGGCAGCGGCCGCCGTCCTGCTTCTTGTGACGGGTTGACGTAAACCATATAAGGCGACGAGTCTAGTCTCTCATGAAGAAAATATCACGTTATGGTGAGTGAGGGCGTTCGAGTCGCTCATTGAATCGGTGGGGGTTTTGCGGCGTCCCAGCGAACAAAAGCTGGAGGCGTCTGAAGCGAAAACAAGTTAAGCGCTCAAACTGGTAGGCGAGTCGCTCGTTACTTCAATGCAGCGATAACGGTATTTGAAACATCACTCAGAGGTGACTAATATCGGCTCTAACATTACTCAACCATCTATCCCATGTTTTACCTTAGGTGCTAGCGTAGCCGACACTACGCGCTAATGGGACAAATCAACCAGCTCCAAAAGCAAACGTCATGGACTTCGTTCTGTTTATGTGCGCCTCTTGGCATCGCTAAGCCAATCATGCACAAGAAAGGTCCAGTGCATGACTTGCATTTTAGTATATGTATTCGTGGTTGTACGTGTTGGTGACCTTTGACTGCTCTCGGACAAATAAGCAAACTATATACGGAGGATCCGTATGACGGTAGTATTCAATTATCAAACGTCAGTGAAAAAAGGCCTCTCCTTAAATACAAGTGAATCTCCGTTTTTTTTTGCGTGCGCAAGCTTTTACAGAAGCGAGGGACGTTTTACAGCCGCCTAAAAACAATAGCCATTAAGGGATTTTTATTAGGCTAAAGTGCGGTGGTTTAAAGAGACACTGAAGGAAATTAAAATTTGCAGTTGGTGGTGGATATTTGCTGGTAGCCTCCTACCAAAGCTTCTAATACAGTGATGCGTTAGAGAAAGGTAGCGGAACGTGGGAGTCGAGTTATACAAGTCAAATAGGTTAAAAGCCGATGGCGATACCCATATAGGAGAAATCGAAGGCGAATGTTCATTTGCAACACAGTTAAAATATGAAAACGCCAACCACCGGACCTAGCCAGGACAACGCCGAATCAGCCAACCGTCATGATCACCGGGTCTCCATAACCCAACGGAAAAAAGGCAAGAAAGGTACATAAAAAAAGGCATAAAAGAGGAAAAAACAAAGAAACATTGAGCATCCACATTAGCTTAAGTGACGACAACATCGCATCGAGCCTTCTCCCCCACACCGCCCAGCTCTTACACGCCATCGCTGTCGGCATCTTTCCGCTTCGCACGGAGTCCACTACGGGTCTGGGCCACTTATTCCATTAAACATGCGGAGACGACAGAGAGAGAACATATATCCCCCATTGGCGTAAGGTAGTACGTACATGGTGCCCCTCCCCCACCGCTTTCCCATGTTGCATATAAACAAGCCGTCAAACGTAATATTTCGATTCGAACTTCCGCGAACATTCTGTCGACTCGCATTATGTTTCTGTGTCGTCGTCTTTTCCGCTACCCGGCTGCTGCATTCACTAGAATTTCATCGGGATCACCCGCTATAGCTTCTTATGTTTTCGGGGGAGAGGTATATTTTCGTATAGTTTTTGTGCGCTTATTTTCATCTTACCTCGGAGGCAGTCGCGTCGCATCAGTGCATTCCGCGGAATGCTGGATGGGGAATCAAGTTGCTTGCGGGGTCCGCAATGCATGAATAATAATTTGGAGTGCGGTGGCATTGCGGAAGGAACGCATTCGAAGGAAATACGCATTCGAAGGATATACGCCCCCCGCTGGGAAGCAACATCAGTTGTGGTCTCACGAGTGCATCCTTTGGAAGCGGATATTCGTCTTTGAGCGTTGGAAACACGGCAGCAGCAGCAGCAGCAGCAGCATGCAGCATCGGCATTGTCAATGCAGGTAGGACAAGTGTGTACATAGTGGCGCGACGTGCGGGAGGCATAATCTGGCAGCGCGAGCACGTGGATTTGGTAAGCGAGCGGGAAAGCGGCGTACTCGTTCGCGTTCCGGCAGCCTGGTGAACAGAAGTAACCGAAGGAGATGTTTGAATTTGGAAAACCTGTCGAAGAAGTTCTCGGTTTAGCGGAATAGAGTAGCCATGGAATAGGTATGCGGACGTCAAGGGGACGAGGAGGAGGAATACATCAAATTCAAAATCAAAATCCGTTTTACTCAGACAACTGACGCGTAGTACAGTTGTCGGCGGGGGGGGGGGGTATTACAAAAGGTATAGGCATGTATTTTGTGATGGTTAGGCGCATAACAAAATTACTATTGGAAAATGCTCACGTCATTGGTTTGCTTTAACTCAGGATTCCCTTCTCGTTGAGGTATCTGTGTTCAGCGAACCTTCGAGCGTACGATGATTATCGCACACGCCCTGGTAACGCGAAGCTATCTTACATACACATAGACACACACACAAACATACTCGTAAGCACAAACACACAACACGCACGCAAGCACGCGCACACGCGCGCAAACACACGCGCGCGCGCACAAAAGCGCACGCATCATCTGCGCAACAGCATTTACAGACACGGCACCGGCGATTTTGACTACATGGAATGCCCTTCGAGAAGAATGTACAGAATTGCTATTCAGCGAAAAAGAAAAGAAGAGAACAAGCATCAGTGGCGCGCTTCTTATTTATGCGGATTCACGCTGCCCCACATATTTTAGCAGAAACTAAAATGGCTATAATTCTGCATCCCTGCCAATATTCAAGTCTTCAGACATGTCTGACAAAGCCTTGTGGTTAGCAGTACAATATTCAAGAAGTAAAGGAGGAATTGTAAAACGTCACAGCATCACTTTTTTTTTTTAGCCTTCAGATTTCTATATTTTGTCGAGAAATACCCATGAGGGGACAATGCTGTATAACTAGCATTTCTTTTTTAATTTTTGCTACAAATTTAGTTTAACAATTGAGGACATCTTCTATAAAACCAAATACGTTTCAAATGTTTTTTTTTATTAAGTTACACTGAAAGAGAAGGCTGGTGTAACGACGATATTTTTGTTTGCTAACTCAACACCAATTCAGGAATACTTTTGTAGAGGGTTCTAGCGGGGCAAGAAAGAGCACTCAATGGTGAAAGCAGGAACAGTGTGAGGAGTTTAGGTGACGCCCCCTTCTTTTGTATACAGGAGACGTTGGAAACATTTGTCACTTTCTGTGGGATTCTGTATATTATTCCATTGTTTAAGAACAAATCTTTCGAATTAAAGCACGAAAAAAACAGTCAGAGTCCTGCCTGGCCTGAATTTTAGTTGACTAGAAAAGTTTGGAGGCACTCGTCATTAGTCGAAGATATGTTTTCTTCTAGCAATCACATCTTCTTGAAGTATCTTTCTTGACATTGTTCAGAACAACCAGTCCTTTTAATTCAATCTCGGAAGCGCTAGCGCCGGTGGGTATCATGGATTGCATATAAGTGCTCTTGGAGTGACATTTTTAATTATATGAAATCGCTATCTACAAAGTTTCGGTCTTCGACACCGGGAGAAGAAGAAAGTCGCATAATGCGAGGTCACAGTGGTACAGCGCATGGGTGATCGATTCCACTGGAGTGCCTTCGAGGAAGTTGTGTATCAATCGGGCAGAGTGGGCTTATGTATTGTCATGGTGCAGCTCGATTTCTCTCAAGTGTATCGTTATGCAGTACTGTTATGCTGTGTACTGTTATGCAATAACTGTACTGTGCTTTTGAGGAGAAACCTTAGCCACGTGTCTTCTTTTTTTACACCTATTGGTGTCTTCATCCTCAGAGGTGGAGTCCCCCGAGGGATAAACTCATACGGAAGACTTTCGGTTTGCTTTAAAATCATACCGCAGATCCAGTATTAGTCGCCCATCACCAGGTTGGTTACATTCTTCGAGTCGTAACTCAGGAAACGGCGCGGCAAATTTCAACGCTATACCCCCAGTGTCTGCTTTTCACCATCCTTATAATTGTTGAGCGCTTAGTGAGCTTAATCTTTTTGCGGACAAAGGTTTTAATGAAATATTATCGAAACCCTTACTTAACTAATCTGTAGGGCCCATAGATAGCGACTTAAAGAAGCATTGACGCCCCGAAGGTTTTTTTTCTAATGTCTAAAAAGATTTCTTTGTGTTTCTATGACTACAAGCTTGTAATCAACGGAGAAGTGTTTACTTGGGATACCGAGACCGAGCAGGTTGTACCCGTGAAACGCGCCTGACGCCCCTCTGCTAAAAAAAAAATAGTATCACGGAGGGATGTTGTTTTGATGGTCGTGAATTGCAGAAGTGTAAAAAACAAAGTAGAGGAATTGTCTGGTTTGATGAAATCTGTACAGGCTGATGTTATCCTTGGGACGGAGTCATGGTTGGATGACTCTATTCCTGATCATGAAGTCTTTCCCAGCAATTTCAATGTTTACAGAAGAGATAGGTCGCTGCACGGAGGAGGAGTTTTCTTGCTTGTTAGTACCTCCTTACAAAGTTACCAACTAGATATAGCTGGAAATACAGTTGAGTCAGTGTGGTGTCGGGTCAGACTGCCTGATGGTTTTAATCTTACTGTAGGCGTATTCTACAGACCCCAAGTTCTGACCCCACTGTTTTATGTCAACTTAGCGATCTGGTTTCTAGTGTTTCTAATGACTGTGTACTACTTGGTGGGGATTTTAACCTTCCAGATATGATATGGAGCGACGAAATGTGTACCTGTGAATCACTCAGTCGTTTAAACCTTGATTTAAAATGCATGGTTGACACTTTGGGCTTCACACAGCATGTACTCACACCTACGCGTGGCTCGAACATACTCAATTTATTATTTTGTGATTATCCTGGCATTGTTAAACGAGTTGACGTCATTCCTGGTATTAGTGATCATGACGCTATTGTGGCCACGCTTAGTTTTCAATCTCCCCGTAAAAAAATGAATGCAAATCGCAACATATTTCTGTACGCAAGGGGTGATTATGAGGGTATCAGTTCTGAACTTCGCGAGAGCTTCCTTTCTTTCGAATGTATTGCCGAAAAAATGAGTGTTGAGGACGTGTGGATGCTTTTTAAACAGAGAGTTATTAGCCTCACAGAGAAATACATTCCGAGTATTGACGTACGTAAGCTAAAGAAAAGAGAAAAACCATAGATCAATGGTGGTCTATTAAGAATTATTAAAAAACGCAAGCGTGCGTACGCAAGATATAAAAAGAAAAGCTCGGCCTCAAACCTCCAGATATTAAAGGAATTGACTACGACGTACAAAGAGACCGCAAAAAAATCTAAACAGGATTATCTTCAACGTCTTGAAGACACGATGAAAACTAACAATAAGCAGCTCTGGAAGTTTATGAAGCTCTGTGGTAATGATCAGATGGGAATACCTGATATAATGGTACATGGCGAACTACTCACTGACGCAGGGCAGAAAGCTTGCGTTTTTAACAATTATTTTAAATCAGTCTTTCTGCCTCCAGAAGATACAACACTAGAAATGTGTTCAGGCAATTACGATGTGATGCCACCCGTAGAAATCAGTATGGAAGGTGTATTTAATCTTTTGGAACATATAGATGAAACCAAAGCGATGGGCCCTGATAAAATTTCCCCTCGGGTTCTAAAGAGTTGTGCAGACGCAATAGCGCCTTACCTTTTCATAATATTTAACAAGTCATTACTTAATGGAGCTTTGCCAGGGGACTGGAAATTAGCTAATGTTACTCATATACATAAGAAAGGTCCCAAAAATGATGTCGCGAATTACAGGCCGATCTCCTTAACGTCGGTTTGCTGCAAGTTGTTTGAGCACATTTTATATTCCCAGATAATGCAACATCTCACGTTTCAGAACTTTTTTATTGATTATCAACATGGATTTAGAAAGGGTTATTCTTGTACTACACAACTCACTGAATTTTATCATGATCTTGTTACTACCGTTGATAGGGGTGAGCAAATTGATTGTGTGTTTCTCGATTTTAGAAAAGCGTTTGATACAGTATCGCAATCCCTCTTAATCCAAAAATTGGCACTTTTGAATCTAGATACTTCGGTACATAATTGGATACAGGCATATTTGTGTTCGCGTCGGCAATGTACGGTTCTAGATGGTGAAACATCAGATTTTGTTGAAGTTACCTCTGGCGTGCCACAGGGGTCGGTACTTGGACCTTTGCTGTTCTTAATATTTATAAATGATATTCACGTTGGCGTGACCTCTCAGCTAAGATTGTTTGCTGACGATTGTGTTGTATATAGATGTATAAAAAACGATGAGGATTCCAGACAACTGCAGGCTGATTTGGATCAAATTGAACTCTGGTGCAGTCTATCAAAATTGCAGTTAAACGTCAGCAAATGTGTACATGTCACCTTCACCGGCAAAAAAAATAAACTTCACACTCAGTATTATTTAAATAATGAACCACTAAAAATGACGGTAAAGTAAAGTACCTGGGGGTGACCTTATTAGCAGACTGCAAGTGGAATGCGCAAATTGACGATGTCGTCATGAGGGCGGGACGGGCACTCGGTTTTATCCAGCGTAATCTAAAAAGGTCTACACAAAAAATAAAAGAACTTGCATACCTTACCTACGTTCAACCTCTTAAAGATTATGCTTGCACTGTGTGGGATCCTGCTCAGCAAAATCATATAGATGCTTTAGAGAGGATCCAAAATCGTGCGGCACGCTTCGTCCTGGGGCTGTACGACCGCTTTTCGAGCGTCACGGACATGAAGAATACATTAGGCTGGGATTTGCTGACATTCAGGCGGAAAAATTTGCGCTTAAAATTTCTATATAGCATTTATAATAAACACACTGGTATTAATGGTTTTCATTACCTTCTACCCCCTTACTATATTTCCCAACGTAAAGATCATATCCACAAAATACGCGAATATTCCACCAGGACGGAACTGTGCAAAAATTCTTTCTTTGTTAGGACCATTAGGGATTGGAACAATTTAAGTGTTGAAACTGTTTGTGCCGCAAATGCAGAGATGTTTTTTCTATGTTGTTCGCCCCCTGCAATAATGCCTCAATGGCGCTGCAGGAGCTACCTGAATAAAGAATAAAGAAAACAGTCATGGATACACAAAACATACCACGACGCGAGAAAAAGTTTCCCTTCTCTCTCTCTTCTCATTTCCTTGTTGTTGTTGTTTTGTTTGTGACGTAATCGATTATGAAATTTAGAGACTTCGTAGCGAAATTACTATAAAAGCTAATAACGGCATTCGTAAAACACGTTCTTTAAAGCAATTGTGAACGCATTGCGCCACTTATTTCGAAATATCAAAAATAAGAGTCCGGAAGTGATGTTGTTTATTGGCTTTTTATTCTTCCCCGAAAACCATGGCTTCGCTCGGCACCTGTAACAATGATGAGGATCGGGAAGTCGGGAAATCGGACAAAGTTTTCTATGTTTGGTATATTTACCTGTAGCCTTCGACGTTTTACGTTTTGCTTCGTGTGATCACTGGGGTGTGATCTGCTGCGGCAAGTAAATCGGAACGACACCACGCCAAAACCAAGGCACCGTTTGAACTTACAACGCTCTAGAGAAGCTTGAGTTGACCACATAATCCTCGTCGACGAAGTGTCGAGAACAAATAAAGGACTTCGATCCAAAACCCTCCAGTAGTCCTTCAGGAATTGCAGGTAGTCAGGCCGCCTTCTCTGACGCATTCTTCGGGAACCTGAAGAGCGTACTTTCGGTTGTGACTCCGCCGGGGAAGCCTTTCACGCAGCACCGGCGCGACATGGCCCCTCATGTCACTCATGGAAGTGCTTTGACCGTCCTCTCCGAGATCATACTGTTTCAATGAATTTGAGATCGCTGATCGGACACTAAAATAATTTCAAACTCGAAAATGAAGCGTTGTCTGCTCACAGCTATAGGCGGCACGGACAGAGAACCGCAGTTGATCGCGTTACGAGTGCGAACACGGCACTTCCGGTTGGGACGGTTCGGAGGCAGGAAAAAAACTTGAGTTACATGACGACTCAATCCTTGACGTCACTGCACTGGCGCGGATGGCGCAAAAACTTCGATTCGGCTTTTAATTTTTTTTTATTTCACCAATTTTGAGTTTTTAAATATTGAATTTTGAGAGTAATGTCCAGACATCGTTTTTAATCGTTCAAGACAATATAAGAAATATGATATTGACCTGTCAGTGCTCTTTTAACCTAACCGAGGGTCCTCTCTAACGAGTCTGTCTTTCGCAACGAGGTATTCTTTGGTTATGGCCACCGATGATCTGCCGATGGCTTCGCCGTCTTTGAGCGAGGTACGGCTGCGCCTAAATACACCGCACAAAACAAGAAACCCTTGTTTCTGACAATGCAATGTCCAAAAAGGAAAGTGGCAATCGTTCAAGTGATTCCGAACGTTTTTGAAATTATAAATCTTCGTCGCTTGAAACTCTAGCCAATCAGCGTCCACGGCAAATGTAGGACGAAGTGACATGCCGCACCCACTCATGTCTGGGGCTGACACAAGGCGGCGTTGTAGTAGGTGACGTTATGGTAGAACCAGGACGACAACGAGTCAACATCATGCAGCTTGCTTTGTGTGTGTAGACAAAAATGTGTGGGACCTTCAAATAAGATAGGGCGTAGAAATCGGACAATACTGTGGGTGAATATCCCGTGCCCATTAAGATCGGACCTGCACTACCACCACAGGCTCTGGGAACCGGGAATAAAAGCCACAGAAGGCAGTAGGCTCAGCAGAGCCTTAAAAGATGGCAACGACAGTGAATTAAGTTTCCAGATTTAAGAAGAGAGCTGAATGCACGGGGTCTTTCTACGGCCGGCAACAAATACGAACTTGTCGAACGTCTGCAAGCTACAACGGAATCTTGCAGGGATGTCAAGTCAGATGTTCCACCCGTAAATCTTCTGGGTAACAGCTTAGAGGCACATGAAGACGACGTGCTTACCCAGGATAACTCAGCTACCCCTGTGGCGGGCACAAAAGATAGAGACCAGTACGTCTACTTCACTGACAGAAGCTCAACCAAGAAGACCACGCCTTCAGCCTAAGTGGAACAAGACCCGCCTGAAGGCAAAGCCACAGTTCAGGAATCGCAACTTACTATTGAGCAAGTGAGCGATGAACATCCTGCGACAAACGACGATTCAACCTCAGTCACATGCAAGGTCTGGAAATTCTCAACCCCGCCGTGTTTAAGAAACGACGCAATGCCAGCGGAGAATCGACGTGCCAAGAAGGACGATCCGCTCATCGAATGTGACAAGTGCGGTAAATTGGCATACCTCTTATCAGACAGAGTTTAAGAACGTTATAGAGGCCGAAGACGCCAACTTTGACTGCAGACTATGTATAATCATCCATATCATAAACAGAACCCATCTTGAAGAAATGGACAAAATGATCTTGTGCTTCATTGAGAAATTTAAGCGCCTGGAAGACGATATTAGAACAGGAAAACCAGATCTCATCGACGAGGTGCACACTCTTTAGGACCCCATACAGAAGATCATGCTTAGAGCTCTGGCGTTCAAAGAAAACATATCCTTTTGATGGGATAAGTTAGAAACCATTCCCAATAGGACTGCAACAACGTGAAACAAAGAATGACCCGATTGCAGATTATTAACAACATGACAGTGTCGCGGCCAACATCCCTGATCTCCAGGAATGCCAATTGGTCGGTCCTCAAAATGAAACCCAGGCCGGAAACATTCTATATAGTGGATACCTCAACCTGACGCGGAGTCGGATTGACATGACCAGTGCAGAATCAGATCACGCTCACGTATCCGAAGATAACAGGGTTCGGCCAGGCGACAATTGAAGGCTAGCTCTACCAGTCACATAAGGCAGACTTCAAGAATCAAGATGCAGTACACGACGAGAAAATCCAGCCGAACAAATCTGGCCTTCACCGAGGATACACCGGGAGGTTATTGAAGCAGGAGACAGCAAAGTTGCCCGTTTTGCGCGAGCTTCGCCTCAGCAAGTTGGAGACTCCCAGAGTCCGAAGACAATATTGAAACGAGAGGCCATGGTAGAGCAGATTCACGAACTGCTCTAGCGGGCCTCGCTATCTCTTCTCTCCTTCCAGGCATTCCGTTTGAATCGCGCAGAGAATAAGCTCTCTAAACAGGAAGTTATCTGGCTTAAAGAGGAACACTACCTTAAAATTTCAATTATTTTTCTAAAAATAATATTTTAACGACAAGTCTGTCTTGTCGCCTTTCAAATATTCTGATGAACAGTGTCAGAAAGTGTCACTCCTTTAACAATAGTGTTTTTTCCGGAATAAATTATTTCCGACATGCCGACACAATGCTAAGTGCAGCTTTCTGAACTTTCAAACGCGTTTGTCTCAGTTTCACTTCTTGGCATCAGATCTTTATTCAAGAAAACTATTACTACATTTGATAGTGAATTGATGTGTGCAGAAACTTTTTGAAATTTCGGTACTGAAAATTTGTAAGGAACGCGGCTTTGAGCTTTCTTTTTGCATTTTCATGGTCTTTCGTGATAAGAAGCTACAGTATCTTAAACCTAATGTACGCTAGAAAATAAACGTTTTTTCACGTTTTTGTTCTCATAACAAGAGTATAATGTCTGTAATTTCTTTCTATAGCCGCGTGACACGGGTGTTATATGCTTGTTTCACCAAGAGAACATGTTATTCTCGTCACCTTTTCTAAATGATGGCTTTGCTCAAAAGGTGCACTCTTTATTTGATGTACTTTCACATCTCTCTTTGAAGGATAAACGTATACACTTGGAACTTTGCATGTCAACCTTTTCCCCAGCGATAAGTATGCCCTGTGTATTTAATACAAATAAGATTAACGGTTAAAAAGTTCGCCTTTCTGAGTAGTGTCCTCTATCAAACAATTATGATACACGGTCTTCTCGTCCGTATAGGCGCTGCGTACCATACGAGTACACGCCTTACAGGAAGACGCAATCGATAAACATTACTCAAGTTCCTAGTAGCGACACCCGCTGTCTGTGGCAAACTTCGACAACCTGTGACAACTGTGGCGTCAAATATCTTATTCAAAACAATAATCAATTCCCGTCACTGTTTTTGACCCCTCCAACGAGTGATTCTCGCCCGGAATCGTACATCAACCACTGTAAATCTGAAGACCGTACACATTCTTTTATATCATAAAACGTCGCTACTGTTATGCTGAAAACGAGCGTCGCTCATGGATACTGCACACGCCTGTTATCTCTTGGTAAAATTTCTGCTGCATGAATGAAAGTGCATCAATCATCTTTAGTTTTCCCAACAAAAGGACTACTCCCCCTTTCTTTCTCCATCTCTCTCTTCCTAGCTTTCGCTCTCGCTATTGCTCTCGCTATTGCTCTCGCTCTCTACGAAAAAAAGAACAACAATATCCCTCAATTTTTGAGGACAACAAACCTTTCTCAGTGACTTGAGCAGCATTCAGCACTACCACGTGCCTAAAAATGATAGACGTTTACAATTTTCTTAGAGCGCAGCTCTTGAGGAGGAGGAGGGAAGGGTACGGAGGGGAGGGAGGGGTACGGAGAAGAATTTACCGTGAAATTGTAGAACAATTTTCCGGTAAATTCCCCTGCTAAGATTAGTGAGGAAATTTCCCTGCTACATTAGGCAGAAAATGTTTCCCGTTAAGTTTAGCGGGAAGATTTCCCCACTAAATTTGGCGAGAAAATTTCCGCGCTAAATTTAGCAGAAAAACTTGCCCGCTTAATTTAGGGAAAAGAATAACCCGCTAAATTTGGCAGGGAAATCTCCCCGCAAAAATTAGCGGGAAAAAATTCCGCTAAATTTAGCGGGAAAATTTTTGTAAGAATTTAGAGAGAAAATTTCTCCTCTATATTTATCGGAAAAATTTTCCGTCAGAGTTAGGGGGAAAATGTTTCGCTAAATTTAACGAGAAAATTTCCCCGCTTAATTTCGCAGAAATATTTCCCCGCTAAATTTAGCGGAAAAGTTTTCCGCCAAATTTACAAATTTAGACGAAACATTTCTCGCTGAATTTAGCGAAAAATTTTTTCTGCCAAATTTAGGCGCCGTGTGACGTCACACGTAACGTCACTCGTGACCCCCGGGACGTCACACGTGACGTCATTATGGGACGCGTCCCATAATACAACTGGCGGTTACGCCGACGGCGACGGCGACGCCATCAAGCCGGAAACGGGCTCCTAAAGCGCGATCCAAACCAACGCGTTTTTGTGCGCGCGTGGGCCGTGCCCTTCCCGGAAATTGCGTATTTGGTGGTGTTTTCGCTGTTTCCGGTGCGCTTTCTGAGTCACAACTATGCGCGTTGGTTAGGACGGTGCGGCTTCGGGCGAGCTTATCGCATCTGCGCCAGGCGGCGAAGAAACGCGGAGCCGGAACTAGTGCCCCCCGATTGTCCGGGAGCAAGAGAGCCCCACTACGTCACAGCGCGTTTCCTTGCGTGTTCGCAAAAGGTTTAAATCATCCAACTTTCTTGTGCGCAGCTCGAAGGCGCAAGGGATCAGCACGACGTGACGAAATACGCAATTTCCGGGAGCCGTATGGCCTACATCCGCACAAAAATGCGTTGGTTTGGATCGCGCTAAAATGGGCCCTGCAATCATATTTAAGCGACTACCTCTTTTGCGGTTTCCACATCTCCTGTGGTTCGGGCAACCCAGCGGGTATGAAGAGAGTAACTAAATATCAGTGCGTCATATTTTAACTGGACACCATGGAAGCCTCCTCCTCCTATGGGGGCGCGCCGTGGTACGGAACGCGCGCGGCATGTGACGACATCGTGACGCTGTTGGTCCTGGCCAGCTCCTGACTTACGACTGATGAGAGCCGCTATGAACTTTTTCTTTAGTCGAAATAAGCAACGCGAACCGCTTCCATTATCTAGGAGAGTAGCTTTTGTTCATTATCTTAGATCAGAAAAGAAACAAATACAGTTTTTATAGTACGGAAACTAGAAATGACCCGTCGACATACCCGCCACCAAGTGGTGGAAAAGGCGGCGCATACTAGAAAGGGGTAGTGGCATCAGGCGCCGACGCGCCCCCATGCATTGCTTTGCAGCGGCGAGCATAGGAAGGTCACGGATGTACGTGACGGCGCTGCGGTACGTCATATGGACTGGAGAATCCGACCAGTTCCGAGCGTTCCGAAGGCCTTCGGCGAGAAGGTTTGGCTTGCGGTTTGGAGTGCGAAGTGGCTCCCATTCTAAACTGATATTTTCACCGTGTTTCCTGACATTTGTGGCCAATGAAGTGTCAGTGCGAATTAGTGTTTAGTCGCGCAGCAAATGCAATGCGAGCCGTCCTGGCCGCCCGCTTTATCCAGCCTATCCAGCACGTGCTTTAGTGGCGCCCTCTTGAGCCGTCGACACGGAGTGCTACAGCCGTGAGCGCTCGCTGAGCTCACTGCCCCTCCTTTAGTTCACGGCCACCCAAGCCAAGACGAGGGACGTCATGAAGGCGGTTATTATTTGCTTGTTTTTCTAATTTTCTTTTTTCGAATTCTTGAATTTCGGGAAAAGTAAAGTTTCACTAAGCTACAACGTTCAGTGCGCTCAGGTTCGGTGCAAATTAAAAACCACTCAAAAAGTCGTTGCAGGGCCCCTTAAAAGTAGTGCAACGATTTTAATATTAAAAAAGATTGGTAGTTTTTTTAAATTCTTTATTTAAACCCAAGTGACCTTAAACGCGCCACCTTGCCCCCAAAACCTGCTATTCCTCAGCGTAATCGCAAGAGTAAAAAAATCTGCAGCCGCGTGTTGCAGTTACAGGAACTACGGTCACAGCGTCTTTGGGGGACACACGGAAGTCAATAAAAACCTGCCCCCTCCGCTGCTACACTCGCCGTCAGCCCCGTGGCGAACCGTCTTTTGTGTCAACCGCTCGCCGCGACCTTCGTCGATGCTAATCCTTTAAAACTCGACAATCGCGGAAGCGGCTGGGGTGTCTGAAGAAAGAACCCAAAAGGAAACCACATGATCCCACAGAGTACGACACTCGAAAGGGGACGTGGAGAGTTTAGAAGCATTTCGACCTTTGATTTATTTCTTCTTTTTTTTAAATAAAAACTAGCGCTCGCAAAAAAATACAATTTTCTGTTTTTCTTTTTATAGATGATACAGATTAATTTTCTCAGTTAACTGGCCAAAGTCGGAAATCTTTGCGCCGCCCCTTTAAGTGCTGCGCTCTAAAACATAAGCCGACCTACAAAATCATTTTCCGCACGGTAGAAAAGTCCTCCTCGTCACCCTTCCATTTTCCCCTCCCCCATGCTTATCTGGACGGCGGGGGACTCCTTTTGTTGCTGCATCCCGGGGCCGGATAAGCCGGGAGCTCATCCCGGCTCATCCAGCCTCAACAAAGGGAGTCCCCCTCATTCAAAACAGAAGAGGGATAGGGGAAAATGGAAGGGAGTCAGGAACGATTTCTCTATATTGCGGAAGATTTTTTGTTGCTGGGCGCCTTTTCAGATAAGACTTCAAAAGAGGGTTTTTAAATGTTTGCTATTTCTCCCGTTTTCGAGCAGTGAACGTTCGTCTGGAGCCGGGCGAGTTTACAACTTTTGAAGACAACTTTGTAAACAACGTAAATAAGAAATTTTTGTGCAAGGCTTCCACGAACGGTGTTCGAAATATTCTTTCAAACGAAATATATATTGTTTGAGGTGGCAGGTACGGCTGCTTGACGCACGGGTGATACAACATCAGACACCATTGAAACTGGTTGAGCCTGCAGAAAACCGAGGGGAAGGGGAAGGGGGAGGGAAAGAAATTGATTGAAAACAACGATGTCGGAGCAGTTGAAATGTGATGACCAAGAAAGGTAGAACTCGAACGCAATTCCATTGAATGTGCCGTCACATTCTTACTTAAAATAAAAAAAGGAAAATACAATCTTGCAGAAAAAAAACTAAAATTTAAAACTAGTTAACTGTCGTTATGACAACGTGAGATATATTCAATGGATGTATTAACAAATAACAAATAACACGACACTAGCGTCCAACCCTGTGCGAGAGAAAAAAAGGAGCAACATGTACCAAGAATAGGCCCAAATATTTTTCCAGTGCAAGGCCTACAATGCACGAGGTATACTGGTTGCCCCTGCCCTCATGCAAGAACGTAAATGTTGCGAAAAGTTGAGAATCGTCTCTTAATGTTATTTGACTCAGAACAGCTGACGCCAAGGTCGCTTTTGCAAAATTCCCAAACGCGTGCACTTCCCAAATTGAACATACTAATCAATCGGAACCACGTTCGATGCCCAACTCGCGGTCGCCTAATGGAACCGGAAAGATAATGTAGTGAATAAAATTCAGATGGAATACATTCACCGTTTAGGAGATCAGTGCGTTCAAGTCGCTTCTGCTTAGATGCAAATGAGCATTCGGTATTGTTTTTATTCTTCGGGCTTGTCAACAGTCTTTATTAAAAAATTAGATCTCGCATGGAAGTATGCAAATGGCTGAGGTCTATTCGCATCTCCAAGCAGGAGTGCTCAGGCGCTCGCTGGTGAGATTCATGGTTTGTACTGTAGACGGCCAAAGAAACCGTTGTTTGAAGATGGACTAGCAGCCCATACAACAGAACTTCTTATTTTAAAAACTTGACGTCATCTGCTTGACTGGAGGCGCAGATGAGAAGGGTGTGTCTGTGGTTGTCCACGCAAATTTGATGAAGCCT
Organism: Ixodes ricinus; assembly: GCA_037355805.1. Classification (NCBI taxonomy): domain Eukaryota; kingdom Metazoa; phylum Arthropoda; class Arachnida; order Ixodida; family Ixodidae; genus Ixodes; species Ixodes ricinus. Next base: position 63,601 of record JAZHYW010069947.1, read on the forward strand.
GCGTTTTACATGTCCAGAGATGCTGATCCTCTTGAACCTTATATGCAGATACCAAGAACAATATTACCGCATACAGCTTCCGGTGATTATACAAGAACGTTTGGAGTTGTAGCTGATAACGATCTTACACACACAGAAAGTTTTATGTAAATAGGAGTCTTTAACCAAAGATAACAAATTAACGAAGGTAGCAGAAAAGGACCGTTTAAGCGAAAGTAGCCATCGAAAAATACAACGTCTATTTAACGAATAAAAACCTGTTCGGAATGAGTTGTTCTCATGCGGTGCAGCCTTATATCAATTACAATTCAAATTAAATATAATTTATATAAAATTTATATTGAACGCGGAAATAATGATGTCCGTTTCGTTTAAATGATGTTTATATACGCAATAAGGTACATACTATTAAATGACTGAAACTACTGACAGAAACGAGAGCTTTTACTTGTGAACGAGAAAATTGGGATATGCTTTAATAATAAATTATATTCGATCGCTTCTGTATCTGTCTTAGCCTATCATGCGTAACAAGAGAAAATGAACGCCGCTGTACTAAGGAATTTTGTTATGTGTTGCGTTAAAGGCAAGAGCCCAATGTAAAGTATCCGTACAGCCAGATCAAGCTTGACTTGCGTGAAATTGACTACCGCTCACGCAAACTCGAGGAAAATGAATATGTAAATCAAGGCGGAGGTTTTTTTGTTTTGTTTTTTATCTCGCGTTGGCATCGAAACTCGAGTACTCCTTTGCAGCCTTTATTCTAAAAGCAGCAGAGCTATCCTTACACACCTACAATTTGAACTTCTCGTATCAATAAAACTGTGTAGAAACGAGTGCCCACTATATAACGTATCGGCTGTGATTCTTGTCAGTCAATGAAACAGATGGAAACATGTGAATAATCGCACATGAAAATGAACCGCGACAAAGCAGGGGTACTTTGAAAATCAGGCAGCAGTTCTTGCCTTCGTAACTTTTCGTTTCTCTGGTCTCTTCCATAAAAAAACTAAGAAATATAAATTAGCGAGAAAGGCGACGAGGTTATTGTACGGAGATTATGTCACCGGTTACTTTCTTTTTGGGTAGTGTAAAGTGTATCATGCAAAGTTAGAAACAAAAATTAAAAAGGCAAAGACAGCCTGATCTCAATTTGTTTAGAAACATCTTATGTAGTTTCTAAAGTGGTATTCACACTGGGGATGCTTTCGGGGATGGATGAGTGTGACTTCAGTGATCTGCGGAACCAGCAGTACTCTCTCCTTGACTCCAGCATTCACACGAATGGCGGAGAACCGAGAGTGATTTTTAGTGGTATCACACGCATTTAGAGGTCGCACCCTCCGCAACAGGTTTCTGTGCGCGCTGACGATAGTACAAAAATAGAGGCGTACATAAAACGCCGATACGCGATTCTGGCAGCACTGCTGTTTGATGCAGAGACGCCGAACTGCTTCCGGGTAAACGAACGATTCTTCTCAAATGAGTGGAGGCAACACAAAAACGTGGAATTAAAAACTAGCTGCTTGAGGAGAGGCTTCAAAACTGCACGGATGAATATAAAAGACTCCTTCGGATGCCTCGGACGCCATAAACAACAGTGCAAGCCACAATATGTTAGCCTATCTCGATGCCACCGCGGTCATCCCGCAGAGCCAAATATCTAGAGTTGCCAGACACGCGAACAAAATACCGCTGACCGCGAAAAGATCCCACGCCAAGACGGGGAGGGGACTGTTTGTGCAGGCCGAACAAAAGCCTCCCCGTCCCCTTGGGATGCCTGCGTCAGCGCGGCTCCGCACAAAGTCGTGACGCCTGTGCATCCCTGGGAGAAGAGGGGGTTTCTCCCACTCCACCGAATAACCCTTAACGCATACCGAAGTTCCCATTTCTCAAGTAACTAATCTGTCATAGATGTGCACGTATCCGCCAACCCGTTCATCGATTAAATTCCCTCATCTCGAGTGACGGCCTCTCATTACGAGCCTGGGCCAACCACTGTCAGGAAGGTCCCTCGACGGTCATATATCGCGGCCGAAGCATGCCCTTGCTCCGCAGGCCAGCATCGGCCGCCAGCTCCGGCAACGCAATTCCCAACGAGATGCATGTCTTCAAGCACGGTCGCCAGTCATTGTGCATGGACCCCTTTTTCGTGCTGCGTCCATCCAATAGCCCCCAGAGGAACAAAGCTCCCTGCGGAGCCTTGAGTCCTGGCTTTGATCAACTTCCATCCAAGCATGTTTTGTGTCGTCGGGATCTCTCCTGGGCAATACCCTTAATGCTGGCTCACTCATCTGAGATGAGAAGCCGCATTTTCGGGCCCGACAGACGTCCTGAAGGCGGCGAGCACTGAACACTCTGGACTCACTGTATTGTCCGCAAATCAAGGTAGAATATTTTTTAGTCAGGTCAATGAAATTTATTTGATTTAAATAAGATTGTTTTATATTTAACCAGATTAATTTAATTTAAAATTAAAATTAGTTTCATTTTAATAAGATAAATTTCATTTATATCACTATAGCTATAATATAGTGATTCGTAATCGCTAGAAATATTTTTAAAATGGCGGACAAATCGATCATTCTGTCCGGTTACTGAAAACAACGCGGAAACAAAATCACTCTAAATTTAAAGTACACTTTATTTAACAACTTTTTATTGAGTAAACCCCCATAGTAGAGCGAAAATAGCTGGAGTTGTATTAGTTAGTGAAGAAATTTTATTTGATATTTGTTTCGCGTCCCGACTTTCACGCAATAGAAAGTTACTTTTTCTACTTTCCGTTTCCCTCTTTGAAATTCTTATTTACATTGAAGAAGACGTTCAGTAACTGAAAAACAAAGGAGCGAGTAAAAAATAAAGCCCAAAGTTCCGATTTGCTTTGAATAAAACTTTTATGTGCTCGTGTATAGCCCGTTATAATTTTTTTTCTCGCTCAATAATTGCTTTTTAAATACAAAAAAAAATATTTAAATTAAAACCAAGAAATATAGGTAGACAGTAAATAAATAAAATTGGCGTGGATTATTTTTTGCGTGAAAGATTCGATTGCAATCATCACAGTAATAGCGGTATATTTTAAATCACAATTTAACCGCGCGTCTTTTGATTTATTTTTGCTTGCCATTACCCGTCAGCGCCCGGAGGCATTTTAGCAAGCGGGGGGGGGGGGGGGGGGCGGGGGCGGGGGGTGAAAGCCCAGTTGGGCGTTTTCAGTTAAGATCGAACAGCCATGTCCGTTGACCATTTTTAGTTTTGATGAAAAAAAAATGATTTTGCTGGCTCCAAGCCCACAATAATCAAACCAATCCTTGTTTAAAAAAAAAAAGTGTGTCTTAGCGAAAAAAAAAAATTTGTAAGCACCATCTCAGTCGCGTGCGCGTTTTGCGTATCGCGCGATGTTGACATTTCGGGCGGCTTCCCCAAAAACACTGTTCTGGCTACGGGTCTAGAAATATTTACTGACGAATTAGGCATAAAACGGATTGACAAAACGTATTAATCACCGATTATTAAGGTCGTTATTTTTAATAACAAAATCGCAAATATGGCACATTGCGCAATAACGCTCTGGCTTAAAGATTTGTTTCCTCCGTATCTATTAAAGCTAAGGTCTTCAAACTCTGCCAGTGTTTTGCCGTGTATATAGTTCATCTGTGCATAAAATATTGTGTAAACTCACCGAAATTAACTTTTATATTATGTACTAACAGAATGTGAAAAAAAAAACAGAATGCCATATTTTTGTGGCTTTGAAGTTGTAAAGCAAGAAATATGGCCAAATTGGCGCTAACGCGGTTGCTATAAATGGGGTGTGCACATACCCATTCTTCACAATTCGTTATTAAAAAAGCGTAAAAATCTTAGGGGTGGTCAGGAAAAGAAAAATTGACAGCACAGAGGTGGACGGTAGTTTTGAAGGGAAAATTACTAATACATTTTCGTACAACGGACCCAAAAATGCCCATGGGACGGAGCGATCGAGAGGCGCCACCCTGTAACATGCTTCGCGGTGCCTGTTTCAACAGCCGGTGTATAGTGTCTCTGTCTACGCGACGTAAAGGAAGCAACCGGAGCGACTTTGCAAACAGATCAGCCTACAACCTTGGTGGTAAGATGATAAAGCAGGTAGGGCGCGGCAGAACCTGAACCTGCGCCGACTGATAGATCTGAAGCCGTGGAGAGCCGCACAGCGCAAAAGAAAAGAAAAATCCTGCAAGAAAAAAGCATTGCGATTGAATGAGATTGTCTGTAACTTAATTTATATGACAACGGTTTGAAGAATCGTGAAATCCAATTTGGGTCTCTAACTTAATTTTTATGACAACGGTTTGAAGAATTGCGAAATTCGATTTGGGCAGGCTCATGCGACCTACCTCAGTGATGGTGCAGCAAGCCACTTTAAGAACAAATACAAACACGAGCTGCAGAGCAACAAGTACATGTCAGCGAGGTGGATTTTTTACGCAACTGGTCATGGCAAGAGTGCCTGCGATGGAATCGTGGGTCGTGTCAAGCACCAGGCAACGTTGTACAACCTCCGACGGTTCGCCACGTCGATGATCAACTCAGCGTCAGAGATGGTTGCCCCACTGAACGCTAAACTGCGGAACGTGAAACTAATCTACCTCCCGAAGGCTGATGTCAAAGCGTTTAGGGACATGAAAGCAAAGGTGTGGGACTCTGTTTCTGTTGTGCGTGGAATTCAGTCCTGTCACTTGTGGTAGTGTACGCGGTCCGACATTTTGCAACCACAGCTGTTTTTGCAAGAACAGTATACGCAAAAAAGATATATCTTTGACAGTAAATTCTCCTATGGCTGCGAAAAACAGATCGAGATCGCGAGCTTGCGGTGCCACTGAGAAGAAACGAAAAGTGATCGCTACAGGCAAAACGGGAAGAAACAAAAGTTCCACCTCGGAGTGCCAGGAGAGCGCCGTGACAGACTCAGGTCAGCGTCCGGCAGAAAGAATGCACGTGACAAGTTCCGAATGTGCGCACAGGATCTTGATTAATTAAACTAGTTTCGACTGTACCACTTTATACATCTGTTCTTTCTTATCACTATTTAAACCTGGTCGTCAGCAGCCCAGCCTCCCTACGAAGGGTAGGCTCCGAAATTCACTGATCCGAGAAATCTGTATTTAAATTGTTGACTTGTGCTTCTAACTCACCGCTAAACCTTTGTACGAGTTCTTATTTTTTACGAACTCCTGTCAAAGTGCTTTCCCTTCACAGACTCCCTACGTTTTTCGACCCCTTTCTTGCCCTTGTTTGAAATCGGCAACGTTCAATATTTTTCTACTCCCGTTACGGCCATTCTCTATATTTAGCGCTCTGTAAATTCAAACATACACATATATTGCAAAGCATTTTTGAAGGGCCTGATAGGATAGATTATGAGCCTTGATCTATGAAAAGGAGAAGAGGAATTATGCTGGAATTCATTTAAAAGTAATTTTCTAATTATTGCGAAATCGGTAACCTGTCAACATTTCAGTGTATTTTTTTAGAAAGGTTATCGTTTTCAATTTCAATAGCAATTTATACGAATATTGAACAAACCCGTCTAAATCACGTTAAAAACATTTGAATTTCTGGTCTTTTATTATCCGGATTCATAAAACTCTGAATTGCTTGGTAATCGATAATACATGTTTACGTCATTTTATTTTATGTGATGTTTCTGCACAAAAATAAATATGAAACCTAAGACGACAACAGTTTTTCTTTAATAAATATCGAAAGGGATGGCTTCAAGAAAGTCGCAAAACCGAGCGTGTATACCGATAGCAACTTTGTGATTTTTTGCTCCCCCCAAAAAAAAGTTTCAATATGTTTTTACAGTTGCACAACAAGGAAAATATATATTTTAATAAAAATAAAAAAATATCGACCGGACAAAGTCGTTCGATCCTATCTGAAAATGCGCAATACAAACAATCCCAGTAAATCGGAATTCTTTTTTTTTTTTCAGTATCTATTTTTTTTGTGTTGTGCGGCCCACCACGGCGGCGGATGTATTGGCGCTCACAGGTGGCGCTGGTTCAGATTCTGCCGCGCCCTACTTGCTATATCATGTTACCGCCAAGGTTGTAGGCTGATCTGTTTGCAAAGTCGCTCCGGTTGCTTCCTTTACGTCGCGTAGACGGAGACGCTATACGCCGGCTGTTGAAACAGGCACCGCGAAGCATGTTACAGGGTGGCGCCTCTCGATCGCCATGGGCATTTTAGGGTCCGTTGTACAAAAATGTATTACGAATTTTCCCTTCAAAACTACCGACCACCTCTGTGCTGTCAATTTGTCTTTTCTTGACCACCCAGTAGCATTTTTACTATTTTTAATAATAAAAAAATTGTGAAGAACGGGTATGTGCACGCCCATTTATGGCAACCGCGTTAGCGTCAATTTGGCCATTTTTCTCGCTTTGTAACTTCAAAGCTACACAAATATTGCAGTATGGGATTTTAAGATTCTGTTAGCACATATTATAAACGTTAATTTCGTTCGGAGGGTTCAAAAAATATAGAAGATGGCGTTTTTATTTTTTTAAATGATTTTCAAATGAAGGCATCTTTCGTTAAATGCCCCTGTGTGAGCAATTCTTGTAAATTTATTAGGGTAACCACGACAACAATATTTCATACAAAGATGAATGATATAGAGGGGAACACAGTGGCAAAGTGCCAAAACCTTAGCTTTCATCGATCCGGAGAAAAAAAAACTTTAATCCAGACCGTTACTGCGGAATGTGCCGTATTTGCGATCTTGTGTCTCAAAATCTCGACCCTAATAGTCGATGATTAATGCGTTTTGTCAAACCTTCGTATGCTTAATTTGTCAGTAAATATCTCCAGACCCGTAGCCAGAACAGGTGTTTTGGGGAAGCCGCCCGAAATGCCCACACCGCGTGATACTCAAAACGCGCACGTCACTAAAACAGTGCTTACAAATTTGTTTTTTCTATTTTACGCGAAGACATTTTTTTTTAAAAAAGGCTTGGTTTTCTTTTTCTGTGCATGTAGCCAGCAAATTTTTTTTCAGTAAAATTAAAAATTGTCACCGGACATGGTTGTTCGATCTTATCCGAAAACGTCCAGTTACATCGGCCATGATCAGATTGATACACTCACAAGTAAAACTGCTCGTCCTTTTTTTCCCCCTGCCTTAAATCGTGATTTTATTCACAATTTAAGCTATCCAGATTTTTGTTCTCCACCCTGCAACGAAATCGCAAGTAACCGACGGAGTCAACTTTCGCGGATGCGATATAACCTCTGGCGAGCGCGGGTATGTCGAGGTGGGTCGATCACGACGCCGTCGTTAATACATCAAGCTGCGTGGAATTGTGTGGACGGCTGGGGTCACTGCACCGCTTGTGAGACGCAAGGCACGGCGAGTCTCAAGCACTTTTCTTATATCGCTCCTCAGCCAATAAAATTACGGCATCGACTGATAAGAAGGGCGAAGAACCAATCACGAAGCACGAAGCGTGGAGACAACACGCCATCACCCTGCGTCTTTCGAGCTTTCAGCGACTACTGGAAACCGAACCTGATTTCATCGTCTACCGACGGACCCCGCCAGAGTGTGGAAACCGCGCGCCTTTTTATTTCTTTTATTTGCCATTACCCCGCAGCGCCCGGAGGCATTATTGCGGGGGAGGGGGGGGGTGAGAGTACAGTTACATTACACATGATCATGTTAATACACTAGCAAGTAAAACTTATTGTCCCCTTTTTCCCCGTCTTGGCAACGTAGAAAAGTCATCACGTCTTTAAACTAAGAAATTTTAAACTAAAACCTTGCTTATCAAGGTTGTAATGAAATGCCAATTTTATGAGTGATACATGAACCAGTCTGACTTGATCGTAAAAACTATTTTGTCCAACCAGGACGTTTCTAACGCCTGCCTTATCGACTCTTATGCATGTTGTAATTTTATATCTTGAAATTGATACTTTTTTTTTTAATTGCGCGAGACAGCGAAGTGTTTGCTTTTTTATACTCTAGGGCTAGATATATATTTTTAAGCAGACTGGAAATAAAGAAAATAAATTATTTCGGGGTAACGTTATCCGTTGCTGCGTTAGCTTTGGACTTAGTATTGAAGATAAGTTTGGTTATGTGCCTTGGGGGTCACGGGGGCGGGCATCTTGGTTTGAACGGCGGCGTTCGTTCGGAAGTTCCATAATAAAAAAATAATCAGCCTTTCCTAAAGCACTGTTTTAAAGGAAACACATTTCTGACTTTCGTTAACACTGTTAAGCAGGGTGGCTGGATTTGTGCTTGAATACAAATCGCAGTTGGGAAATAATCTCTGATGTTTATAACATCTACGCGTATTAATATTTTCCCGTTCTACACATCAGTGGTTGCAAATAAAATGGACCAATATCACGCGTTTTTTTTTATATCTCCTTACTATTAGAACAAGCGGCCTCGTGATGAGGCCGGGATGAATGCCGCGCGGCGGGTCGGAAATACGGCGATAGCGTACCACATTGTTCTATTTGCTAAATTCTACGATGCAAGTCTATAATCGATCTAGTAGTCATACTATCCTTCCGAGATATTGCAGGAAGTCAACCATCGTGGCATGAGTTTAAAATAATTTGAGGCGTCTTTATTTGTGAGATACAAATCTCGCAAGGTTTGTAAGACAAGCACTTGTTCAACTTTAGCACCCATAGCATAAATATAAATAAAACAAAGAATTAGGCTGTGCCATTGGGTAACTATATTATAAAATTTACTTATAGCCCAATAGCTCTACGGTGCCCCTCTAAGATTTTCCAGTTTCACCATTGTCTTCGTGTTTTACAATTTTGAAAAGAAACGTAGACACTTCGCTTTATTAACTTTTTGCTGCCTAACACATCTCAGAGGTTATCGAATTGAAATAAAAATAAAAAAGAGAGTCTTGTCATCGCGGAACTGGTAGCTTAAATTCGGGCCGTCATTTTAACTTGTGGGTTGCTGAGTAGGCCGGCAGCAATGCCGTAGTTCCCTTTTTATTTTTATAGTTTACTAAACTACCGTTTTTTTTTAACGGCGCATAAGTCACGGTTCTTTTTAAAAAAATATTTCGTTGGTCCGTCCAATACAACGGTGACAGTTATATGCGTTTTGTTTTCTTTAAATATCAAAAATATGCCGCGGGGGAGTTAAATTACTCGTTCCATTCGTTGACTACAATGTTGAATATGGCGCCCGCTCGCGCAGATATCGCAATCACAGTACCCAACTACAGGCTTATCAATGCACTTTCGTCGCGCCGACCGCGGGATTACAGAAGTCCGACCGCTAAAACCGTCCGACACACAGGGCTTAAAATAATACGGTAGTTGTTCGGAAATGTATTGGGGCTGCCGAAAGCCTTCCCTACTCCCCGCGTTAACTTCCGCTGTCGAAGTGATGCGGGCGCATGCGGCGGCGTAATTATGGCCACCTGAGGACGCAGAAAAGGAGCCTTCTGGAGGTCGGTACACATTGAATGGTTTCAATTAGGAGCGCGTTACGACAAGCGCGGTACCTGCATCTCGTTACTTCGTTCGTAAGGAAAGTATACACTTAGTCGCTTATAATCGTGCAAACACGACGAGTGCTGTGACGATTCCCTTCTGGCGATGCTTGTTTCGCTCCGTCGAATCCAAGCGTTGGCTTCGGTAGGACGTAATGTGAAACAGTGTTGAGTAACGGTACGGTAACTGGAACGCGTTTCCGACTGGGGTGTTTATAATGTCCTCTTCCGCCGGTACATCAAAATTGCTCCCGAAGTGGACAACAAATGACGTCACCAAAGCCGAAGGGTCATGCTGTTGGAATGTCGCGATCCTGGAGGTCGTCCGTTGAAGTTCCGTCAGAAAGCGCGAGAGAACGCGAGTGTCGCTGTCGTAGCGGCCTTCCCAAGCTCCTGGCAGCCGAGGCTTCCGTGGACTGTCCAACTGAAGAGTGACTCGCAGCAGAACAGGTGTCTTCCACGCCCACCACCGCTACTGCTGTGAATCCGCCAGGGTCGCGGCCGGAGACAGCGGCCGTGTTCCAAAACGTATTCCATCTTACTCCAAGGGAAGAGTTTTGTACGTTTGCGCCCTAAAACCTACCCGCGTCCAGTGTTTTTCAATCTGTGTTGTCACGTCACACGACCCGCCGGAGTAACTCGGATTCATTTGGGTAACATTTGGAACGCAGCCAGTATGAGACTGCTCTGACGTCATAAGGCGCAAATCGAGGGACCACATTTTTGGACGCGGTAAGCGCACCAGTCAGAGACTCACAATTGTCCCGACAAACCTGCGCCACTCTATCGCCAGAGGGGCATTCGAAAGAAGAATGTAAAATACGTAAACACCATCATTGTTAAAAGCATTATCTCAACTTTGTTCGAGCGGAATTTTCCCACCAAGCATTAAAAGAAGTTTTTTTTTTTGCTTTTGTGCAATTGTTTTGTACGGCTTCCATTCGGTACAGTGAACGCAAAGAGCTGGCGAAACTCGCCCACGGCACTGTCGCTTTGCCCTCGGCACAACAGCCACCGTCCCGGCATCGCACGCCGCCGGGCAAAATTCGTTCTATGAGGTCCAGCCTTCATATATGTCGTTTTCAGTGGACTAAAATATGTTTGTAGTCACTGCCCCCCCCCCCTCCCTTCCACCCCATAAAATGCTGTCAAGAGCAGCTGACCTCAACAAACGCCCTTGACAAACTTTGTTCCTTGTCGCTGTTGTTTTTGGACGCTTTCTTCCCCACTTTGGCACGATAAAAAGCATTCAAACTTCGTCCTTCTTTTATCCTTGTACATGCCGGTGTGGTTTGTGGCTATTGTTCATTTTTATTTGTTGTGGGTGCATTCGAGACTAACGCCATTTCCACAGACCAGTACACCCTGAATGAATGAATAAGTATTTTCGCATTCAAGCTTCCGTGGAATCTATGACTGTAAATAAGGAGTCTTATTTGAAAGAAGTAAAAACGTTGCGGGGTTCGTCCCATTGAAATCACTCGACGCGTTTCTCGTCAAAGTAACTGAAAAAAATTATTGCGGCCCGTTTCAATCAGAACTAAATTAAGATATATAAGATATAGCACATGAAGAAATAAAAAGAACTCTATGCTTTCTTTTGTGCATCTACTCAACTATATAAGTAGGATTTCGTATTTTGTGACAAAACCAATAAAATAAAGAAAAAAAACACCTTCCGCGAAAGCTTTCTTATTTTGAATAAATTTAGGAGACTCCAACGTTCTAAGTTAAAACGGCAAGAAAAATTAAAAACACCTTTAAGAGTAGTTTGCATTAGTATAGGTGAAGTGCCGGATAAAGTCTCTAGAAAACTCCGCTCCCAATTTCTTTCTGTGAACTCACACGACTCATCAATGGGGCTTATCACGTTGTTTTAATTAAAGATTACGAAATTGGATAATTTAAGCACTGTTTGGGTCTGGGGCTTGTTACAGACAAGGGGAGAGGAATGGAATGTTTTTTGTAACAGGAGAAGTTACGAACAGAGACTACGTGCTATCAACTGACCAATGTTCGCTCACCGCGCGCTGCGTTTTCTATGCTTTGTTTCACCTTAGGTCCGAGCGTGGCCGACGTTATAAGCCGAAGGGTCAATCTAACGGCGAAAAAGTCACACCTTCGTGGCGTGCTCTCCGCAGTTGATAGGACCAGCGATGCTCGCCGTCTTTCTGTGCGGGCTCCTCCGCCGGCTCGTCCTATCAAGAGCGAAGAACGCCATGACGTTGCGCTTTTTGCGCTGTTTCAATGAACCTTCAGCTCATAACAACGGCCACGCTCGGACCTACGCTGAAACCAAGTATAGCTCTTCTCTAATGTTAACGTGGAAATAAGATTATTAGTGGCAAAAACCACATAAAACATTATCCAAAATGATTAGGAAACAAACAGGAATCCTCTTCATGAAGCGTTAGGGATTGAACATGTACAGTGGTATGTTTCTTGTAAACTTTGCTTGCATCGAAACTGCTATAGCGTTCGTGTGCCAATATCATTCATTTGAATTCAAAATTTAAGAAAACAAATGTGCGAAAATTGGGGGACCGGTGGCCGATAAAGCTAGCGCACACTAGCTCGGAGCACGTGGAGCGAAAGCTCGCGTCGCAGAACCGAGGGATTCTGGGTTCAATTCTCACCCCTGCTTGATTCGATCTGGATGAGCATCGTCCCGGAGGGCGGTCGTGACTGCGTGGTGCACGTTGAAGACCCCAGGCTAGCGGTTGTACCGCACTGGCTAAATTGCTCATCTACAGCTGAGAGTCAAGTCGCCCGTTGAGGCAGAATTACATCAGGCTGAATAAACATGCACACACCGATTTTATTCAGAATTTTGAAAAAAAAACAGATTATGACTCCATTAAGCGGCGATAAACGCCGAATTCTGGAGTATTAGGAATTTAAGACGTGAAACTTACCAACATCCCAATTTGAGACAAAAATAACCTTCGAAAAGTACCTTCCGACTTTCACTAAAAATAAACTTTCGAATCAAGAGACCGTGGCTACTAGATAATCTCCCCTGTGCCGTACCCCCCCCCCCCCCAAACCGGAGAAAACTAGGGCGCTCGAACGTAACAAGAAAGTTTGCAGTGACGACAGTCCTTTCACATCAAATTTCGAGTAAAATTTTCGCTACGGTGTGACGGTTGTGCGTAAAAGAAGGCTGAGACACAGAATCTGTCTATATACTTTGTTTCAGCTTAAATTTGCACACAGCCGACGCTACGAGCTAATGGTGCCGATCAAGCCGCGTCAAATGTGCGAGTCACCAGGCGTTTTTGTTTATGATTGGTACAGCGATGATAGGACACATACACAAACAAGACGAACACCATATTGGTGGGCTTTTGATGCTGTCTGCTTTGACCCATCGGCTCGTAGCGTCGGTTGAGTCTTGACACGAGGTGAAACAACGTATAGTGAAAGTTTATTGAGATGCGAATAGAAATTGGCGAACATTAGTTTAATTGCTTGAGTCGACCTTCACCCACACTATTGAAGAAAGTTAAAAGTAAAAATAAGTCCATTTCCAATAACAACAAAAGCGCAAAAAAGAAAGCGAAGAGGGCAAATATCCCAGCTCCGCGGCAGCGATGCTCAAACTTAGGTTTCTTCCGCTTAAGGTGTGGCAGATTCACACTACGGGCCGAATTCGCAAGTTTCGTCTTCGGACCGTATACCACGTGATCATCCCATAACCGATTCCTGCGATCCGAGCCTCGTCCGTGGACGCGCTCACTATGGTGGCAAAAAGGAGAAGCGTGACGGGCGCCGTATGCGCGTAAAGATAGAGAGGAGCGCGAGGCGCGATGAATATTTAGGGGACCGCCAGGTGCGCTGCGTCCAGCTGACGAATCGGCCATTTTTACAGAAGGCGTTTGGTTTTACGAACGCCGGCCACTTGCTACGGGTCGCTGCAGTTTGTTGGGAAAACATCTGTGCCTTTCCGCATGCGTGTTGTGCGCTTTTTCGAAAGAAAAAGAATGTGATTTGTGCCTGGCTGCAAAATTGAATATAAGTCGTGCGGGTAGAATAGCTTTCCTTTCGAGGCAAAATTCGTCGACAGTTCGTTTCGGCATGTCATCGGTGGTGAGATCGTCTAGTTACCATGGGTTCGACCATAGCTGAAGGGCGACGCCTCCCTCAGGTTTTTCAGACGTGCCAAAGTATTTCGCCAAGAAAGCTCCTGTCAAAGGGGTGGACAGGAACTTGTGCAATAACACCAACGAAACAACAACACAAAATGAGCTTCCAGATGAAGCAAAATGAGGACCACTTGTGCGAAAATTCTCGCCTATCATACACATGCTGAAATGAGATTCCTTTTTCTGCGGAATCGGGTACTGTTTACTTCGGCCTTTGCGAGTACAGGAGAGAAGAAGTCACCCACATTTTGCTGCGAAGGTAATAAAATTCATAAAAGCTAGTAACGTAGCCAGGACCTCCTGTTTTGTGTTCCTTAGAGGCAAATTGCTTTTGGAGTGCGCTGTGCTGTCGTCGGACGAAGCGCAAGCACTGTTTGATGCCACACTTTAACTTGTTATCGTAAGCTCTCTACTTGTACCGTAGTAATGGAAGCCGATATGTAGCACTCATCGAATCTGACTTTTCTTTCAGATGCCCACTCACATGTGAAATGACGGGATCGTGCATTCGTAGTAAACACCGAAGAAAGCTGGTGCAAAACCAGATGCCACGAAGAAAACGGCCCATGCATGTTCTAGGTTCTTAGTTAATTTTTGTACATGCATAGCTTGATTTGAAAGGCATATTTGCAACTTTTTGCGATGATGGTACCCCGGTGTGAGAGTTACGCTCCCTAGCTTCGGGATGATAAACTTCAGAATAAACGTGCTCGCCTACACCTTTCTGACGTGAAAAAACTAAAGTAAGGCTCTAATACTGTTCGTATATAGCAAACCTAGAATTACTTACCCGTCGCAGACCCAGCCCAGACCCAGCCCACTCTAAAAAAACGTTTGTGCGTCTACTTTCACGCACAACACTCGGAGAGCCAATCACTGCAACTTACCGAGGCAGCTCAGCGAATGACGATGCCGAAACATATGTTTAGACCAAAAAACGCAGTCGGAGTTGTGACATTAAGCAGTGCAAAACGTCACGCTTGCATTGCTTAATGTCACAACTCAGTCTGTGTTTTTTGGTCTAAACATATGTTTCGGCATCGTCATTCGCTGAGCTGCCTCCGTAAGTTGCGGTGACTGGCTCTCCGAGTGTTGTGCGGGAAAACAGACGCACGGGCTTTTTTTAGAGTCTACTGCTGTTCAACGACGATCATCCAAATGACAGCCCTTCTGATAGGCACCAGTGCGTCCCCTATAGGTCTTGAAAGTTGCCGATAGAGCAGTGATGCTAAGATATTTGTACAGATTAAAATAGCAAACGCTCTTACCAAAGCCATACCACTTCTTTCGAGTTACAGTGAAGAGCTCCACGTAATGCTTCACGCAAAATTACGCTGTGATGAAGCAAAAAGCACTCAGAAGCTACTACTTCTTTCCACTTTTTTCCTATTCTTGACTTTTTTTATGCACGACTAAATAAAAGTGAGCCCCACGTTACTTATCGTGCTCGCATGTTTCTTCAACCGCAGCATTTTACATGTGAAACGTAAGCAATTCATGTGGTTGACCAGAAAATACAGTCATACACGCTTAGTTATCAAAGAAACATGCAAGCAGATGGACCTAATATTTCGAACGTCTGAGTCAAAAGATAAAGGATCTGTGACATTTCAACACGCGCTGCGGGCAACGTGTATTTTCTAAATGTAAGGGGAAAGCAGATTTTTTCCCTTTTCTGTTCAGTAACTGAATTTCAGTCCATGCAGCTCTCCTCGCCACCTCGAAAAAAAAAGAAAAAAAAAGGAGATATTTGTATTTATAAGAAGACAGAAAATATCATGCAGCGCCGCTAGACATTTTGCGCACGGTTGGCCAGGGATAACTCACCTGCTGCGCCGAGCGCCATCTATCGTTTTCATCGCAATGCTGTGCAGCGTTTCGCGCCTGCCGGTCACACTCCCCTTCAAGCCACCATACGCCGGCTGAAATAGCCGAACGCTTTTTAACTCACGAATATTTGGTGGGGTTCGACTTGAAATGCGTTTAATCTGGCAAAAATGCAAAAATTGTATTTTTTTTTTGAATTAGCAAACAAAGATAGTACATCATTGTGTTTTGTGCGTTTGCTGGTTCATTTTATCGCGCGATTCTTGGTTCCTTGCGTAATAGAAGCTGCAGGAACTTTGCCCGGTGTCACAGGTTCGGGTTCAAAGAAACATGGATCCCATTAAGAAACAAATTTCTAATTTTAACAAGACCTCCGACCAATCGTTCGCTCCACGCCCTGGTGAACGGACTCTCTGCGAAACAGAAGGAAACGAGAAGGAGACGTGCATGTTCTCTCATACGCAACGGTTTAATACCGACAATTAGAAAGACAAGGTTAACTTGACACAATAAACCACCAACATACCTCGTTAGTGTTTATGCGCCATTGTTGAAGATAAAACCGTAAGAACGGTAGCGCTCGAGGCTCTTATTTTTTTCTATCCTTTCTCGTCTCGTGTCCCGGGCTCTGGCTTTCCTCTTTCTTTTTTCCAACAGCTACTTCAAACAGCACAATATGCCTCAAATACTCCGTACGCAATGAGTTACGCTTCATACAATAAAAAAAAAACAGTAACTAAAAATGACATGACAGGTGCGGCGGCGAGCCTGAGTCCAAAGGTGTCAGAGATGACGCGGCCCCTTGCGTCACCAGGCGAGACGGAGAATAGGTGGCGGGCTTGGGTGCCCTTGGTGTCAAACACCACTCACACACGAGCACACACACACACGCAGAGTCGGGGACTTCCTCGAACCCTAGGTTGGGGCCATAGACGTTTCCCTCCATCCCGATGACGCTACCGTGGTCTTGCCGAACTCGCAGATGCTAGCACCTTGGACCGAGTCTTCGCTCACACTCTTTGTCCGACAATGCTTCTCGCGCCTGGTCCTCCCGTTATTTGGAAATTTCCCTTTACCATGAGGATGAACAAAAACACTAACCAACACAAAAAATGATAGAAAACAATATGGATGCTTTAAACACGCGCAAGATCGAGCCGCCATAGTCGACTTTCTCTAGCTTTACCGAGATGCCGAGCAACTGAAGGGGGCGTCCACGAGCCTCTACAGAGGCCTATGATGGGGAGAAGGACTCAGTAGCACCTAAAGTGCCAATAACCTGTCATGCTGTGCTAACGATGAAGTGAAGCGAACGGAATAGAAGGAAACATAAACTGAAGGTCGGTTATGGCGGCGCCCATGTACAGCTACCTGGAAGCGTTTATATAACGCCCCTCGCAGCTGGCCATCCCTGATGAGTCCGAACACCACCCGCTTCTTTTAACGCGATTGCGTTTAGCAGCTCGTATTGCAGAAAATCCGGCGTCGGCGTCGCTGTCGGTGTCGGTGTTAGTGGGAAGGGAACGACCTGACTGGTCGAAAAGCAATTATTTTCCTTGAGGAAACAAATCTGAAGAATTTTAGGCGGAGCCGGGTCAAAAACGAACCACACACGCTACCCACTAGGCCACTCAGACACGCTTTAACGGCTTGGGAACGAGAGGCGACTTATATTTATAGCTATCGCGTTCCACTCTTAACGATGAAGACGGCCGCGACTTGAGCTTTTGAATAAAGTATTCCTTCTCCTCCCCCTCTTAAAGGAGAAGCTTAAGCATACCCCTGTAATTTCTTTTCTTACTTTCGAATACTCAGGAACCAGGGGGAAAAAAATCCTAATCCGAATTCCAGTTCTTGACGCTCTTGCAAAAAAAAAAAAAAAAAGATTGACAATTGCGATTGAACTTTGCGATCCGCTCTAAAACGGAACAAGATGGAAAGAAGAAGCAGTGGAATTCTGTGACACCCTGCTGACTCGCCGCATGGTTCTGTTACTTTTTTCGGTCCTATTTAAAACAATTAAATCAAAGCGCGTCTAGCACGTCGCAAACCTTTTTGATGTCAATCCAGCCTTTTACCCAGACCTTTCTTGTGGCTGCAGTGTACCGAAGTGTTGTGCGCGAGCGGGCGGCCCGCGAAGGCAACTTCCAACGCCCCTCAGCGAGCCCAGTATTTCGTAGCTTCTACGTCAAAGCCTCCTCTAGCAGGGACCTGTGCTTGCGTCATGCATTAAGTTATAGTAAAGCTAGTGGCGCTTCGCGCTTAGCGTATCACAGTGTTCTTTCTCGCTCTGTGCGTAACAGCGACACACAACTATTCTGTTCGCTGTAGCGCCGCGACCATAGTGGCAAACTTCGCTTTCGCTTTTGGACAACGATGCCCCAGTGCGATGTTGTAGTTTCGCGGTACTCTGGGGTCGCGTACAGGTTTGATCCGTTCTCGCTGTCGTCTGCTATACTTCGTTTCAGCTTGGGTCCAGACGCAGCCGATGCTACAAGCGCGAGCTCCGGGCTTCCAGCGTTTCTGCCAAGCACGCGCGCTCGTGCAAAAAAGGCACTGTTCAGGGCCACACGCTCGTGCTTGTAGCATCGGCTGCGTCTGGACCCAAGCTGAAACGAAGTATAGTCTCCTTTTCCTTGTGGACACGCTTGGGAGACGGGCGATCCGCGTACGTGTCATCACATCACTCATCCGTCAAAAAAAAATGTGTTGTGCGTTTGTTTGTAGAGCCCGAACTTAGCCTGCCTCAACGGGCGACTTGTCTCTTATCTGTAGATTAGCAATTTAGCCAGTGTGGTACAACCGCTAGTCTGGGGTCTTTAACGTGCACCACGCAGTAGTGGTACACTACCGCACGCCGGTACGATGCTCATCCAGGTCGAAACGGCCGGGGGATTGAACCCAAGATCATTAGATTCTGCAGCGCGAGCGTTCGCTCCACGTGCTCCGAGCTGGTGTGCGCTAGCGCACTCGGCCTCCGATCCCCCCTCGATCCGTCCGTGAATCACTCCGTCGTGCAAGTCGGCCATAATTTTTTATAGCGACGAAATTAAAGGAAAAAATAAACTGAAAGAGAACGATAATATCACGATTGCTTGGTTTTGTGAAGCAAAGCGAGATAGATAATGGCGTCAGCCATTAGCGCCTATACTTAGTTTCACTTCACGATGGACCGCAGCGGAGGCTGAGTCACACCAGCTAATGCTGAACTCTGAACGTCTCACGTGAATACGACCTTGGCGCATCGCTGCGAACCTATCGAAGTTCACGTGACTCTCGCACCGCACGTTAAGTTGGCTTCGAATGCCCGTAGCGTCCGCTGCGGTGCATCCTAGGGTCAAATAGGGTATAACTTTAGAAGGTTCAGTATCAATGCGTGCACATCATAATTAGGCAGCGTCTGTATTCCACGAGGAAGCACGGCATTTGGTACCGACCACGGCATTAGTAATTCTCGAGTGACGCATGAAAAGAAACAGAATGCTTGTATGTGAATGCGGCGTTAGCTTGAATATCTTTAAAAACAAGCATACCTTGATAACGTAAAGCTTTGAATGGCGGCTGCTTCTGCACTGCATCGACGTCTTTAAAGCGACGAGAAAGTAACGCTCTTCGTTCGAGTCATCGTAACAGCTAACACACAATTACTGAATGAGAAATGACTAATGAGTAACCCCACTTGGTTGTTTTATTGTTTCGTAACCTGTACACATCTGGAAGGTTGCGTCAAGCAGTTCCTGCAACGCAAATAAGCCGCTGTTGTTGAAGGCTTGTCGGACCTAAGATGAAAGGCGCTCAGGTGCCTTTCATCTTAAATTCCAATTTTCCTAACACCGGATCTCGGAGAGCCGTCGCCGCTCTTTGTGCACCTCAAAGCAAATCGTAGCGATGAGACAGGCACGCAGCGTGCGATGTGAACAACAATGTGAAAAAAAATCGATATTGCTGCGTCACAGGTGCCTCCGTGGAGTTCATTGTTCCCTCAACGAGGCGGACCGATCTTGGGCGACGGCTTTCTCTCCTCGCGCGACCCTTCTTCTACCTGCGCGGCGCCGCTCTTGAAACGAAGCAGGCAGGAGGTGCCTTCCTGCGAGCGCTGTCACGTGACGTAAGTTAAATCCATCTCAAACTCTCACGAGAATGCATACATGTCAGACGTCACTCGTTAGTTCGAAAGCCTTACGTTGGTCATACAATAAATACCATGCACATTTCCTACTATTCTCGCCCAGTTGAGCGTAAGAAATATTGAAATTGGCAGTGCATCGTATTAAAACTTCTACGGGAAACCCTGAAAAGGAAGTCGCTGTGAACAGGCTTAGCAGCGCCACTATTGTCTATCTCAAAAGCTGCGCGCAGCAGAGGCAAAAGCACAGGCGCGAGCGCGTGACTTTCAGTATGGCCTTCCTCTCACGAGCACTCGCGAAAGGAAAGCCATGTGCCTGCGCCTATGCCTTTGCCTTTGCTGCACACAACTCCTGAGATAAAGTATAGCGAATAAAGTTCACGATCTCGGTTAAACACAGGATCCAGCTCCGACCGATTCGCCTAGCTCTGGTGTCGCTCGTTGGCCTGTAGATATTGCATCGATTACTGTTGATTTAAACGACGTCCAGAGCTTCTTTCATATCGATAAGCACCACAAGCTATCACATAATGATAATGTTTAACTAAATTGTCTAATTACAATAGCAACTTGGTATGTTCAAATTATTTTTTTAAATTTGCGCATATTGTACATTCCTTTGTTGCGTAAGTTCATCGCTGTATTTTACTGGTTCATTCCGAAATAGACTACATTTCGAGTCGTACTCTGCTGCTGGTAATACTTTGGGGCAGTGTTGGTGGTAACGCGTTACTTTTTTCGGTAACGTAGTACCGTGATTCTGGTTCCGTCTTTAAAACAGTAACGAGTAACGTACTTACGGTACGTATTTGAAGTAACAGTGTAACGTAGTTACGTTATTGGTTAAATATCCGTCCCAAGACGTAAACAAAAAAATTACACTTAAATTTTCTCGTGTTTCTAGGCGCCAAGCCATATAAGTTTTTGCGTTTTTGCGTTCGTTTTGCGTTCTCTTTGTGTTTTTCGTTTTATTTAGTACTTAGGTGGAACCGTGAAAGAATATAAGGTAATTATGTTAAGTTTCTGGACGGAAATTATGTTTTTGAAATATGGCGCTTGAACATATCTGTAACGTCAAAGAGCGAAACGTGTTAATTCATAATTAAAAAAGTAACGTGCGTTAATTTTTAATGCTACCGGTAACGGTAACGCGTTTCTTTTATTTTGAGGTTAGGTCGGTAACGCCTTCCTTTTATTTGCGAGTAACGAGTAACGTATTTTGTTACTTTCTTCCGCTAACGCATACAGCTACTGCTTTGGGGGCATGGGGCTAAGCAAGCTGCTTGTAACAGTTTCCTCCTTGCTTCTACCAACACTATTTTTGTTGAAAACAAAAATAGCGTTACCACTAATTTATTTCTGTTTTTTACTTTGCTATTTTGCCGAAGCAGTGTCCTAAAGCTCGTTCCAGCTCCTTGGCGGTGTACTCGACGGGTCCAGTCCAAGTGGCTCGGGACATGAAGCAACGCCGGTTGACAGTAAGTGTTCACATACATCGACCGTCGTTCGGATATGAGACAAGAGGCCCTTTAGCAGCCAGATCTTGGGCGACCGAAACGATCCCGGCGTACGAACCTCTACGGGTTTTGAACGGAAAACATCCCGGCTCCCTCCTTGCTGTATCCTGCGAATGAACTGGGGCGACCGCCGAATCACTGCACACTGCTGGGCACACAGTTACACTGCCGTGTTTCAACTTGGCGGACTTGCGTCCCGTTCAGTTTGGCGGACGACGCGCGTGTGACAGCGTGATGTTACGCGACGCCACGACATCAAGTGGTACTGTAACGTCACGCGGCATCATGACTTCACGTGACACAAACTTTCCATTAGGTGCAGCCGTGAAATTGGGATTTCACGCGATATTACCACGCGTGTCACCGAGTGAGCGCGTGCGTGGCGAATGGTTACGGCGCTTGATTGTCGCGCGGAACGCCTGTGTTCGATCCAAGTCAGCGGAATGTTTTATTATTTTATCTTGGCGTTTTCGTAAGTTCGAAAACATTATCGTCTGATCGAGTTCCGAGTGTTCTACGCGCCGAAAGTTCTACGCCGAATCTTCCAGAAGCCCACGCGTGTACGTAAGGGGCTCCGCGTGGCGAGCCGGAGTCAATCTCGCCTCAACGTCCGATTCTGCTGTTACGCCGACTTAGACGCCCGCGACGCTCTGTTGTAATCTTCTGTTGCCTTTTTGTTTTGGGCACAAGTTCGCCCCATTAAACGTTTCAGTTTCATCAGTGATTCTTTTCTTTCCTCACCTCTTCATTCGTGACACCATGTCACGTAAAATTGTGACGTCGCAATGCCGCGACACCTGTGGTTGGCCGCCATATTTAGCGGATACGTTTTCCCGGTCAATTTTGCGTTCTACGACGTACACGGAACACACACCTCATTCGCCGCAAAACATCAACAAAAGCGGTCGTAAATTTTTTTTGTAAAAAATCGACGGGGTAAGCAAATGTTTAAGCGCCTTAAACTCTCCGAGGTCTGACAATACCGAAAACGGTACTAGACTTTGTTTCAGCTTAAAGGGACCATGAAATGACCTTTGTACTTTTGCCAAATAACTTTTACATTAAACCTTCAATGTCCACTGAACTCCGAACAGGCATCCGTTTTCGTTTCGGTTTAGTAACTTCTACATGAAGAATTATTGAAATATCAAGTTGTGATTCCTCTCCAACTCACCGCAAAACAAGCCCCAGTGTAATTCTGACGTCGTGACGTACAATCGCAACAAGCTGTAGGAGTATGGGAGCGGCGAGTGGCGAGCTGTCGATGTGCTGGTTGGGTTTACCGCAGGGATTTACTGCGCTGATAGAGCCGATGCCACCAACATATTTTCTGAATCGGCGCATCTCATCACCGCCATAGCCATGGGCACATCGCAGCGGAGCGAAATTCAATTAGATAAGTTGCTCTACAGCGACAGCATGGGACTGCTCCCATACGCCGGTACGAAGCGCAGCCAGTCGTCAGCACTATACAGCCGCTTCTCCGCCGTCGTCAGCCGTTTCCGCGGGATCTCTAAAAGAAGGACTCGTTGTCACTTGCTGACGTGGCAAAAAGTGCACAGAGTTTTCTATGGGCTCAAGCTTTATTGTATTTTGTCAGGAGAAACTCGCAGGGTAGAGTGGATGAAAACAAAATATACGGTACGCGGTACGCCATTTTGGACGATCACGACTTTAAAACACGACTATACGATAGTACAAATTTTGCCACACGCCTTTTCTACGATTGCAAAAGACGATGTAATCTTAGCAGAGATATATCAACGTAGAAATATAATTTCGTAATCGCATACACGTAGCGATCGTTCAAAAAATGCAAACACTATATCACTTGTGACGGCTTGAAGCTGAGCTAGTTGGTTCATGCTTGTTAACCGCGCAACGGTTTTTCGAATTGATCCAGCTTTGTGTCTGCTTTTTTGTTCGTCTCTGTGTGTGTGTCCTTAAAACGTTCAGCTGGCACTTTAACGAGCATTAACAACTAATCACTTTTCTCGGGTAATGAAAACACGTCAAAATTTGAATCCTTCATACACGCCTTGAAATACAGTACGCACCAGCAATATCTTGAACTTGAGAGCACGCATGCAATGCGCAAAACAAAAAAGTCAAAGCGATGTTCATGGAGACATATTTTAAGAAAGCACCACTATACTCGCAGTAAATAAAAACGACGGCACGAGCGTTTCTGCTGTCTTGAGGGGGCCATCACAACATCGCCGCACGAGTAGATGGATCTTCCCTTCTAGGACGTGCTGGGTTATCATCGCGACACGCGACGAGAATTCAGCCAAAGATAGAGCTCCACGCGGAACGATGAGCTTTCACCATGCCTACCAGGTCAACGACAACCACCGACGAGACGCGCTTTTCAGCAGGGAGCAGAAATCGCGAAATAGCGCAGGTACAGTCTTATCTTTCTCTTGCTTCGTTTACCATCACAATAGAACATAAAGCATAGCTTTATTGGTAGAACATTCTTCAAGATACAATAGCGAACCGGAATAAACCTGAAGGGCTTGTGTACCTGGCTCGGCGGGTGACGAAATCATGTGGATATGATAAGGAGAAGGTTGGTTGTAAGCTGCGTTGGCGGTAACGCGTTACAAGTAACGGCGTTACCGGTAACGCGTTACTTTTTTGGCAACGAAGTAACGTACTCGTTACTTTTCCAAAGAAGTAACGGGTAACGTACTTACGTTACTTATTTTGAGTAACGTGTAACGAAATTACGTTACGTTACTATACTTCCTAAAACTTTAAAAAAAAAATTAATTTTTTTGTGTGTTTTTATGTGCCCAGTCATAAATTCCTTAGTCAAAAAATGCCGCTGTCCTCCACATAGAGCGCATCCGTTGAACGCCTATTTAGCGTATGCGCGGACGTGTTTACCAAGAAGCGAGGTACAATGTCAAATGCCAACTTCGAAATTCAGCTGTTGCTGTAGTACAACAGCGGAGTCTGCTTCGGGTAACGGAGGAACTTGTTCACGGCAACTATCTGTACTGCGACATGTTGTGAATATAATATATTCAAAGTTTCAATCTCGGCTGGTCTTAATTTCTGTGCTAAAGTGGGAGGCCGGTTCTTCTGTTAAGTTCCGTGCCAACATCTTATAAATCAGCTTCATATATACTTCCGCGTTTTTTCTTATAACTATTCGGGTGAAACCCTAAAAAGAGAGGGTAATTAAGTTTCCGCATGGACTTATTTTAGCTATGGCGCTTACCCACGTATCAAACGTGGAAACAGGAAATGTTTTAGTTCGTGAATAAAAAGTAACGCAACAGTAACGTGCGTTACTTTTAATCGGTAACGGTAACGGTAACGCGTTCCTTTCATTTTGAGGTAACGTAGGTCGGTAACGCGTTACTTTTATTTGCAAGTAACGAGTAACGTATTTAAATACTTTTTTCGGTAACGCCTACAACACTGGTTGTAAGCAATTCACATTCTATAACACACCCATTCTCTGAAACCTCAGTGCATATTAACCCAAACCGAAAAGATACACACACCAAACAAACACCTCAGACACACGCAACCGCAATGTTAAAAAAAGGGAAAGAAAAAACGAACAAACAAACGAACAATGCATTTTAAAATTTGACTTTATTCCTCTAAGTTCCGTAAGGCATTCCTAAGTTTTTTTCTCGACGTTATAAAAAGCATTGATAGATGGCGCATAGCTCCGAGCATTATAAAATTGGTCAATTATCCGTCACATCGCTATTTATTTAACAACATGTGGATCAAATTATTCTTTAACAAAACTTTTAAGAAACATTCGCCTGCTATTTAGTGTTTATGATCGCTGTGCTGGTGAGGTAGGCTCTTATCCAATAGGCGTCGAGGATTCGACTGACGTCCATTGGCACCGCGGATGCATCGCAGTAAAAAGGTAGAGAACTTTCGAGGGAAAGACGGTGTAAAAGAGTCCGCATTTCTTTTAAAAGTTCTATAGCGAAAAAAAAAATGTTATGGCTCTCCATTTTTGTGTTTTGTTTTTCGTTTCACACTTTTTACGGCGTGCGGTGGATGAAATTCGATTTCAAAATTGTTTCATGGTCCCATTAAATCCAGACGCAGCAGACGTTACGAGTTGGTATGACCTATCAAGCGGCGTCAAAAGCGCAAGTCGTTAGGCCTTTTCTGTTTATGATTGGTTCTGCAATGATAGAACACGCGCACAGAATCATGACGAACACCATGACAGTGCGCTTTTCACGTTCTCCACTTGATCTTGTAACGTCCACTAAAGAAAATCAAAGCCTAATGAACAATGGTTTTGGCAAACGAATATGGCGAATGGCTCAAAAAAGTCTCGCTAATACGCACTGGACGGCTTGCTTGAATTTGAAGTGGAACTACACTGCTTTGGAACGGCATTGCGTAACCGTGTTCTTCAGGTGGCTGTCGTCTTACTTTTTTTGTTTCCATGCCTAAGTCCTATAGAATGCGGAAAATATCTTCAATGAGCTGTAATTATTGAGGGCCATCGAGAACAAATCCGCTTGTTGTTGCTGTTGTTGTTTCAAGTGTATTCTGAGTCGGGGGAGAGGGAGGGAAGAAGAATGCAAACATTGCGTTTCCCATAGTGAATTTGCCTGCTTAGACTGCGGTCTTCCAAAAGACGACACAGAGACGTCTCAAACACATCATAACTTAATGAACGGAAGGGGCCCTTAGATGGGCTACACTCAGCATTTTTTTTCTCTCTAGAGTGTTTGTAAGCAGAAGTGTAATTTAGTAGGAAGGAGTTTATTTGTGTCTTCCTTTCTCTCTCTTTGTTGAATGTCAGCATGTTTAAGGGCCCCTTCTGTGCAAAACAGTTATGCCGTTTGAGACTTATACGTTTTTATGTTGTCTTTCGGAAAACTAGTCTCTGGAAAATTAACCATGTTTAAGCTTTACCAGCTTACTTGCACCCTCGTATTTTCTAAGGAAGTAGCTCTAAAAGGCCAACTTACTTCACGAGCCGCGTAAGCACGAACTGTGTAGGTAACATCAGCCCGTAACCGGTAAACGATCTTAAAAAAGGCTGCAACTGGTGTCAGTGATCGAAGCCCGGTTACCGGCGCGAATGCCGAGTGCGCTAGAAAAAAGCTACGTACCTTACTTTCTCTTTCTCTTTTCTCTGTCTTAATTTTTGGCCTTTAGCATCAACATACAATAATAAATAAGTTATTAAACAGGGCACCTCAGCTGATCAACACGCAGGAACGGAAGGAACGGAAGCAGGTGGCTTGAGAAGGCGCGCGGAGCGGAGAGGGGTGGAAAGGGCCAGAAAGAAAGGAGCAGAAGCAGGTGGTGTAGGATGATCGCGCGGAATGAGGAGAAGTGGAAAGGGCAAAACATTGCGCTTCCTCTCTCTTCGCGAATAAAAAAAAAGAAAAAAAAGCAGCGCAGTTTTTCTATCTGGGAGGTGTTGGTAGGAAGCGAGTGGAGTGTCACACAGAAAAAAATGGTGTGACGTAATTCGTCTTTAAAGAAAACCCTACCGTAGGCACCACCTGAACTAAGAGCACCACCCACTTTAGGCACTGAAAGACATGTTTTTTCGATATGTCGACTTTTTAAAGCACAATTGTTGCCGCCCTCCCTCCCCTTCCCTAATGGCGAATTCCACTGGGCGTTTTGGAGCGGCGCGCCGGGATAAGTTGACCAGATCCGGAATGGAGCACACGATCCGAACGGGGTCGCGCCGCCTACGGATCCCCAGTAGAACATGACCACTGCTCCGGGATCGGCGGATGTCTTCCCGCCAATCACCTGCCCGGGAATCCCCTTTCCGGGGCCGCCGCGGTCGTCTCGAAGACGTTTTCGCAATCGCGGCGCTAACACGTGTTCGACGCACGAGCGGCAGGAATGGCTCAGGAGCTTCTAGCAAAGATTGCCGGAATGCCCGTAGCGCGGCAAAACCCTCTCTTCTCCTTCCGGGAAAACGAACCGGCTGTCGAGCCAATGGGTAAGCAAGTGGCCATCACGAATTCTTCTGAGGCGAGATGGGTGAGATCAGGCGAGATGCCCCGCAAGAAAGGAAGTCACGTGTGTGCGCCGAGGGCTGGCCCGGCTGGCTTCCGGTTAAATCCGCCGAAATCGTCGGAGCGACTTTTCTCGGATCCATATCGAGATCTGGAGCGGGAGCTAATCCAAAACGACCAGTGGGACACGTCCGTCTCGATCCCGATCACCCAGTGAAATAGGCTCGCTCCAGAAAAGTCGATCCCGGCGCGCTCGAAAACGACCAGTGGATTTCGCCATAAAATAAAACAGACATAAAGTGCGTAAAAGTAAGGTTACCTTTTAATTTCTTTACCATCATTAAACATGTACAAAAAAGGCAAAAAAGGGATTAGATTTTTTAGTGAAAGTGGGAATATTACTCTGCGACCCCGGAACTGTAAAACTAGCGATAATTACGACGCAGGGAATCAGCCATCTCTACACTAGTGTGGCGGCAGGCAATTTAAGTATCTGCAGCTATTAATGAATTCCAAACACAAAAAATGGGTATATGTGTATGAATATATTTTCAGCCCTCTGGTGAAGTGCGAACCACAGACTTGAAACGCAACAATGCCGATTGTCGGAGCCCTTCAAGGTTGCAGTCATTAAAACTTCTCAAGGGCCAGACCACAGCAGCTAATACGGAAAAAACAATAAAGCCATAATTTCCATAACATTCCAATTGTCAGGAACTATTTAATTATGAAGTATTGTGCCGCGGGCTTTGTTCGTGCTCCGAATCTGTAAAGATCACTTAATATTGAGTTATTCTAACGACTAGACACAACACATAGTTGTAGCACTTCCAACCTCGTTTAAAGGAGCGACCGAGGAAATCAAAGGGGCAATAGAAAAGCAACGAATTACCAGAAGCTTCACGGTTTCCGCGTTAATTGGACACTGCGGTAAAGTGATCATGTACTGTGTGTACTCAAATCGGTGATATTACAGGCTTGGAAAGAACACACGCAGCCCAAGGACTCACGCGCTCACACATAAACGGGCTTGCATAAGACGTTGTTGCATGACATTAAAATTTTAATGCCTGAACATGCAAAGCCAAACTTATACCTATTTCATTCGGTTGTATTGGTAGCGGTACGGAGTAAAGTCACCAAAGGCGCGCATTCGGAGTTTCGTTAATGACGTAGCAGACGACGGGCACTGGGTGATCGTAAGCAGAAGTTCCCCGAAACGCGACAGAGTTTCGTTGTAGTCTTTCTGATAATGAGCGGATAGAGCATCGGTACCACACGAGCGGCGACCCTCGAAGTTAAGTACCGTTCTTGGGGAAACGGAGCTCTCCGGCCTAATTGCGGCTTGTCGCGAGTTAACCGTGGTCGTTGGAATGAGACCTAATGTAAGGGTCGAACCAGCATGGCACTCGCGAGTCGTGGTTTAGAATTGAATCGCTTCACTGCCGCTTTGATATCACGTATTAGGCATCTCTCTACAATTGTGAGGATACTTGACACAGAGTTTCGAAGTCATCTAATGAAACTATTCGCTCGAAATAATTTTTGTAACCTACTTCTCGTTGAAACTCCTTTTTTTTCTTTTTTTTTCTTTTCAATACGGCGCGGCAAGTTTTTTTTTTATTATTATTTATGCGTTGATGCGTTTTACCGTTGCCTTTACTAACTACAGTAGGTGACAAGTTTAGAGTTCAGGGAAGCTCCACCCACGCCTTTCCCCTTTAGCAGAGTGAACGCCGAGAGGAGGTCGCCTCCTGTCCAGCGGTCGCTCTGTTAAAATGGAAAGGAGTGGGAGGAGTTTCGCCTGAACTCTAAACCTGTCACCGACTATAATCGCGAGCAGCCTAGTTTTGTTGACTTGAATTTTCAAGTTTCCGGCGAGCCGTGTTCTTTGTTTTTTTAGTGTAGTTTATTTTTTTTTTTTCAACTCGTAATGTGAAATAACAATGGCCATCGCTTTTCTCACGTCGCTATAGACTTGACTTAACAGGACGAGCATATTTTCCTTTCGCCTGCTTTATAAATGACTTGATTGGGAGCGAACTGTGGAATGTGTCAACTAAAGAGATGGCTAACGTGCAAAATAAACGAAAACAAAAGAAAAAGAAAGAAACATGTTTTGCAGTTTTACGTCGCAAAAACATTTGCTAGAAGCCTTTCCTAAGCTTGAGAGTCAGCAATGATTCTTTGCCAAGAAGGTTTTTCCGCAGGCGCACACTCAGCTAGAGCAGAAGCAAAAAGCTCGAATTATGGTCGGTGGACGTCAGCAGAACTGCGCGGACGTTCCCTGGGGAGTTTCGCCACTTTTTACTGCCTCCTCCGCGTCCCACATGTTCGCATTTCTTGCTTCAAAAGAACGGTATCTTTTTACGCGCAACGTATTCTTCTCAGTGAAAGACGGTCGTCCAGACTAGATACTAGGGAATTTTAACAACTCTATTTCCAAACTCGATGCAATCGGAACGACAGCCGGTATTATTGCTAAACAATATATCGTCATTACGTTCTCGTTAGACATTCCTTTCGATTTTAAAATTTCCACTGAGCTGGAAATAAAAAAGGCTGAAACTTGGGGTGAAATAATTCACGTAGATCATTTCACTCTACTCTTACCCAATTCAGAATTAGGGTTAAACAAAGACGAACTACCGGTATGTAGTTTCGGCTTGACCCCATGGAGCTAGCCGGTGGCGCAAGCGGCCTCACGTTTAGAAGAGCTCAGCACTACGTATATTTCTCTCTTCATTCATCCGATCTCATTCATCATATTTTGTATGCCGGCGTCTTGTTACCGTCTTGCATTGGTTAGAAATGAAGACACTATTTGGCAAAATGTGGTATACTGCGGAAAATCGTTTGGATCACGAAAAAACCCCACGTTTTGCTTTCGGTTTGCACATGGCGTTTTTCAGACTATCCGAATAATAAAAAAAAAAACTTGTATCGATCATTCTGATAAACTGTATAGTACCGTGTCGTGCGTGCGGTGCGGGAAGTGTCTCAATCTAAACCTGTGGGCAGAGACGTCGACTTTGTAACGTGGCTCCTTATGACGAGGGAAGGAGGTTCATTGCGCCCGTTACGCTATTCGTTACTCGCAGTGAACAGTGGTGAAATCATACGCCCACTTCGCTATTCGGTGGTGTGTTATGCTCCACCTCGTGACGTTGGGAGACAACGTGAAGACCTTCGCTTTATCCTCAAGGAGCCAGCTCCTCGCACCGACGGTCTCCTGCTAGCGCAGACTCCCATATGAGTCATTGAGTCATACTTAGTCCAACAAATTGCGCTCCCCATTCACCTTTTCTTAGTGGCTCCGAGTAAAGTATCAGGGCCGCAGAATCACACAGCACGGTCTGCAGTTCGAGTCACACTCGGCCGGGCCGCTACTTAAATCTCGCAAATTACGATCAATTATTTTTAATTGTGATCCTGAATGAATAACTATGAATAAGCATGCCTTCCTTATTCTTTGTATCATTATGCATTTCGGTATGTACGTTTTATTTTGCCAGCCTGCATTGAACGGTTTTTCGTTACACTCCAGAGTAAGGCCTTTTGGGAAAAAGTCAATCTTAAAGCAAAATAATAAAAAAAAACCTGCGCGTTTGTCGTTTGTTTTTTATGTCGTTATTTAGAAAAAAGAAACGCGTCGAGTCGAAAGAGGGTTTGCGTACCATATTGACCGATAGGAGTGCTCAGTTAACGCACTTCCAGCTATCTGCCGCCCTTCGCCAATGTCACCCGCACTTAATCTCTCGCACCATCACCGAAGCATGTCCGCGGGGTCTAACAAGGCTTCGCGAGTTTATCTCTAAAAAAAACGCTTCATCGACATCAGCAACTACGACATTCAAAAAGTAAAAAACATATAAAAAAAGTTTCTTGACGGTATAGGCGATCTTCGCTCAGAACCAGAGCTATGGCCCCCTCGTTTGTCACATTTTCGGAAGCAACGCCCACACAAATAGCTCCTCGGGTTGTTTTTGTTTGCTTTTCGAGTGCCCTACAAAATCGTGGTCCATCGTTACGTTCTTGACCGATCTCGCCCAATGTGTTCATCCCCAACTGCCCCTGGGAAAATGGACCTCCTTCCCGTTCCGGTGGACGGTACCGTCGGGAGATGGAAGTCCGCGTCGACAAAGGGAACCCAGCCTTTTTTGCCTTGTTTTTCTTTCTTTACGTTTTGCTCTTGCTGCCAATGTAACGTGAGCAGCCCCCACCGTTTTATTGACGTGGCACAATGCAGGGTGAACAGAGGCCGCCCTCCAGCGGGCGAGCACCGCCCCCCCCCCTCCTCCCCCTTTTAATTTTATGATGCGGACGGACGAAGCGAAAAAAAGAAATCCCTCGTTTTTGTCGAAGTGCGTTTTCTAAAATTAAACAAATAACGACTCGCTTCACGACGCGTGCAATTACTTGTGTTTTAATTTATTTAGAACATAAATAACGATCCGGCTGCATACACTTTATGCTAGTGTTCCTACGAAAACATTTCTTTTCACACAGAATGGGTTTCTGGGCTGGGTTTTATGGGAAGAGGGCTACGCTCGAGCGTGACGAAAAAGTGGTACACGACGCGGGCGGGCAACACTAAGCATACGTAGTCCATAGCAGGTAATGCAAATGCGTTCATACAGAAGGTATTTTTAGCCCTAAATAATTATGCATACTCATAATTATGGGGAATTGATCGGTGAATCTACCGATTAATCGAATTATGCAGTGGGTCTCGACCACTGATGTTTCGCGGATCCCTTGTGGATCGGCGGAGATGATGGAGGACCCCGTTCGTGGTAAGGGGAACGAAAAGTTATTGATTAATTATGAGAGTGATTTCATAAATGGACATAACTAAGTTCTAGTGTGAAGTATACTTCTCCTTTTGACGCATACACGAGAAAACTCACCCAAAAATCGGAACGTTTATTCGTAATTGGAAAAAGACAACTTTTATTGCCAGGAGCCAGGACTTCGCGGACCCTTAGAATGACTTCGCAAACCCCAAAGGGTCCGCGGACCCCCATTTGAGAAGCACTGGAGTAATGCTGTAATCGCGATTAAATATTTTTACAAAGTTAGTTGGTAAAAGTTTGACGATCCAAAAAAAAAAATTGAAAAACAGTTTTATAACGTAGACGTGGACGAGTATACACTTGTATGAAAAACAAACTTTATGTGAAGTTTTAAGATAAAGTAAACTGTAGGGGCGAGATTCGTGACTCCAGAGGCGTGTAGAGGTTGCACAAGGGTGCTTTCGTGTGTGCGCTCCTCTGGTGTGATGCCAACTGCCCAGTTTCTCTCTTCCATATCGTCCCCCAACGACATTTTGTTGCGCCGACATTCCCATTGAAATATTAGCACCCTTCCTTTAGGAAATATCGGAGACAGTGTGCTGCCGCTTCTAGGAAAGACAAGCACGAAGCCGTCTTGTTTGTCGCTTTGAAGCATGCGAGCACTCGGGCTCAACCGCGGAACTGGGTGACATTCATTTTATTTACGCTGCAGACGCGCGATGTAACCTTGGGCTACCAAAGAGGCCTCTTGATTTTAGTTGTTCAGGCTGCCTTTCTATCCGCTTTTGTTGGAAACCCGTACGTCTTCGCTTCACGAATGAAGCTCTAACGACAAAATGGAACGCATCAGGCTGGCATCATGCATTCGAAATCCTGCATAAGCGAGAGCCGTCTGCCGTCTCTTCGAAACTGATGCGTTCCATTTTTTTGAACTATCTGATGGAAAGAAAAACTTCGTTCGTATAATGGGACATCACTCTAAACCTTATGTGTCATTTTCGGGTGTGCCACAGGGGTCCATACTAGGACCAATTTTATTCAATGTCTTTATAAATGATCTGGGTTCTTGTGTCCGCCATTCACATATTTTGCAATATGCTGACGACATCAAATTGTTTAGGCAGGTCTCATCCATCTATGACTGTGAAATGATACTGGAGGATGTTAATGCTGTGCATCATTGGTGTTGCCGCAATTTGTTAACACTAAATCCTAAAAAAACTGTAGTTATGTCCTTTTCTAAGAAACTGGAAATTGTAAGTTTTTGTTATTATCTTGAGAACCTACCTCTGCGTAGGGTTGAATGCACAAGAGATCTAGGAGTATATATTGATTCATCTTTGTCATTCAATGAACATGTTTCCAACATCACAAATGCTGCCTATCGGACGCTAGGTGTTATTTCGAGAATAACACGTGAATTCCCTTCGTCAGCTTGCATATTCATTTTGTATTTTTCATTAATACGTAGCAAGCTTGAGTTTAGTTCTGTTGTTTGGAATTGTATTGGTAATGCAAACCAAGCAAAAATCGAAAACGTGCAGAGACGTTTCTTCCGTATTGTATATGATCGCTATATTGGCCGCAGTGTTTATTATGAGTATAACAGGCTTTTACGACGATGTGATTGTACTACACTAAGCTCGAGAAGACTTGAGCGCGATCTAGTTTTTTGTATAAATGCGTTCATGGTTGCATTGACTGTTCGACCCTTACATCAGCTATTAGCATATATGTACCGCGAGTGCTTTTGAGGGTTAATCCCACTTTCTCAGTTCAAAAAATCAACCTCTCCAGTCCCATGAACCGCATCCAACATTTTTATAACAGGTTCAGTACAACCAGCATCGACATCGACATTTTCAACTCAAGTGTTCAAGCGTTTAGGCGTTCTCTGGCTGATATTTAACTGTTACCTATTTCCTGTTCCCCCATAATAGATATTAGCTGTTGCATGTGCTGTTGATTTCTTATGTGTGTTTCTTTTGACTCTGTGCATCATTACATAGGCTACTCGCCGTTCATGAGCACGAAAAATAAATGAATGAATGAATGAATGAATGAATGAAGGCGATGGCCCTAACGGAGATTGCAACATAAAATAATGGTCGATGGAAACAGCGGTACAACCAGAATAGCAACACTGATTTGTCAGCAAGTGGTATTACAAAGGGTGGCACTACTCTAACGAAGCGGGGAGTAAACCCGAACACACGAAGGCACTCCAGGTTACATGTCTCCCGGCCCCTTCAACGCCTTTGGAGTGTCCGCTTAGCGCAGCAGGCACTATTGTGGACAACCAAAGGAGGTTGCTCTTGCAGGAGAATGACAACGAACCTCTTTGCCTTATGCAGCTGAAGTAATAGTGTGTGAGGCTGAGTGTTTGGGAACTCTTCTTAACTACCCATCGATATCAATTCATAATCCATATTGAATATAGCGCCGTTTATCACATATATGGCAAATACAAAAAAAATTATTTCTAACTTTTTAAATATTGTGCATAAAAATAAACGATACCGATTAATCGATTAAAGAACGGCAATTAATTGGGTTAAAAATATTAATCAACGCTCAGCTTTGGGCATAAATAGTTATACCTAGCAGGGTTTACCAAGTGACCTTGCTAGAAGGAATCGATTCCCGGATTGTGCGATCCAAAGGCCCGACGCCTTTGCTCGGTGTCACCAGGAGGAGGCGAAAGGAAGCGCAAGCAAATGGACCACGGGAGCCTGCGGAAACTGGTGACCGTCGGCGCGCGCAGCTCTCTCTCTCGAACTATGAGGAGTAGTTCCCCGCGTGATCCTACAACGCCACGGGGCAGATCATAATTCGAACTAACAAAAAGCAAAACGTGAGTATGACGTCGCACAGTTAGCGCAGCTGTCGTGAGATAAATTATTGAGCGCGATGAGCGTTTTGCTTTTGCTATTACTCCAGTTACCACAAGGGGCTCCGCGAAAGCCAATTGCATGAGGAACTAAATGCGCTACAGGCATCCTCAGAAAACGCAAAACTCATGAAAACTTAAAAAAAGGAAAGATGTTTCAAATTCCCTGTAATGCCAAATTAGAGCGCAGCTACGAGAGGGAGGGCACTTCCCCCGCAGCTACGGGGAGGGTACGGAAGGAGGGCACTCCCTCCTCCTCCTCTGCTCCCCTCCCATTTAACGGGAAATTTTCGCTAAATTTCCCGCTAAAGGTAGCGAGGAAATTCTTCCGCTAAATTTAGCGGTAAAATGCTCCCGATAAATTTAGTGGGGCTTTTTTCCGTCAAATTTAGCGCGGTATTATTTCCCGCTAAATTTGGCGGTTAAATTTTTCTGCTAAATTTAGCAAGGAGTACTTTCCGCAAAATTTAGGGGAATTTCCCCGCTAATTTTAGCGTGAAACTTTCTCCGCCAAATCTAGCGGGGAAATATTCCCGCTAAATTTAGTTGCCGTGTGACTTCACTCGTGATCCTCGTGACGTTACACGTGACGTCACGTGTGACGTCATTATGGGAAGGTCCCATAATGCAACGCGCGGTTACCGCCGACGGCGGCGCCGCTCAAGCCGGAAACGGGCGCCTAAGAGCTGCACTCGAAAATATATTAAAGCAGACTCGTCACACACTCCACTCCTGGATACATTGATACTTCCCTTGTTCATTGTTATATACCTTGTGAGAGCGTGAGTGCGTCATGTGTGCGATGAATTCGAAACTACACAAAACTTCCTGCATACCAAGCATGACACATCACAAAGCACGCTAAATGCGCGCAAAACACGTTCTGGTTGTGCTCCCAAGGTTTATAGAAATGTTTAAGGCAAGATTGTTTTCTTCTTTTCAATTTGAAAATTGGTAAAACAAAGGCCGCTATACTTCAGGTCAAAATTACAAATTATTTTCATAAGACCCTCTTTCTTTTCTTTCTTTTTTTTTTTTTTGGGGGGGGGTTAAACAAATATATATATAAATCAAAGCGAAAAATTTATCAAAAAAATTTCCATTCAAACTGAGAAAAAAAGAAGTATCGAGGGTTGAGTATAATATATCTACGAATATCGACAGATGACCTCCACTTCTGTTACCCTCTTAGCACTCTATTCTTTCCTCACATTACAACTATGGCTTTGTGGACCGCGAAAAATGCAACTCCCACAAGTCTTAAACAAATGCATACTCTCGTATGCATTCGTTCAGAGATGATGCTCTACAAATATGGTTGGAAACTTTTAGCTGACAATTACTTTTACTAGGTGCGCAATAAATAATTAAAAAAACGAGCTCTAGGACAAGAAACATACTCGAAAAGTCTACAACATTGATTTTTAAGCAACAGACGATATCATGTCTGAACTATTGCAAACAAAAATGACGAACATAAGATTGCGTTGTTAGAATCCCTCTGTCTATCTACGTATAACTATAGTCGGTGACAGGTCAAGAACGAAGTAGAAGATCCTCCCACCTCTTTCCACTTTAGTTGTGCGAACATCGGAGAGGAGGCGATTTCCTCTCCACCCTTCACTCCGCTGAAGTGGAAAGGGGTTGGAGGAGCTTCCACTTCGTTCTTGACCTGTCACCGATTATAGTTTTGGGAACAACACAGTGAGTTTTAACTACGACGGAGGGATACCAGCATAACCGCCAATCTTGTGTTAGGTACGGTCAACTGGCTTGCGATTTTTAGTTTGTTACCCAAATGAGCCCAGCCTTCTACATTCTCGCCGATTTCTGCCCGATGGTTTATTTACCTTTGGAGATACTACGGTATCCTGAATGTCAATGATTCCTATATGCTGATATAAAGCAAAAGCACATTGCGATTAAGACGTGGAGGCTTCGAACACAAGTTGCAAGCAATTAGAAAATTAAAATTCGTGACCCTTCAAAAAGGCACGTAAACCTTAACTTAGCTAATACGCAAAAATCTATAGACAAACAACAATGGTCGGGAACTAAATAGCGCTCCAAATACAGATAGCCTCGCTAAAGGAGAAATGCTTAGTGAGAAATTGCAACCATACTAGGCTATTTGTTACCTGTGCACTGTACTTAATTTTCTTACAAAATTACCCCAAAATTGTTAAGTTCAATGTTCGTTCGACATAATCCCCGGGATCCAGTGACTTTAGTTCGTCCAAGCGCTCTTTTGAACTCCACAATGCCTATCGAGCTAAAGCCATGACAGCGTCTGTCACGTAAGATGCCTGCTGTCGTATCAAGAAAGCAAAGAAAGTTTACAACAATCCAGAAGACCCTCGGCCTTCGCCATGGCACAGTAAAATATCCGCTGGTGTTTGTTTTAATTCGTTAAGCGTGCACGGTGCACGCAAACGTGAAGACCCTAAAGGCGTCAAAGGAGAACATTTATCGACCTGAAAACGTAATATATAACACAACTGTTAAAAAAAAAAAATAACGTCAGTAGAAAAAAAAACACAATAAACTCTAGGAACTCACATTGGTACGGAGACTAAGAGATAGCGAGTGTCGCGTTCCGAACACGCACTACATGCTTGACAGAAATTTCGCTCGAAATTCGCTAGTCGTACGAAGAGAAAGTGATAAAAACATTATATCACGAAAACAACAACTTCGCGATCCAGTTTAAGAGACCGGTGAAAAAACTGGCCCAACGTTAAAACTAAAGCGTTATAAATATCTAAAATAAATCTAAAAGTACAAGAGGATTATACATAGAGCAAGATCGACGGAAAAACACACGAAAGCACCGACGCTCTATATACGGAACGTCTTTATTTCAGCGCGTCGACAAGGGCTGCCCTTCCTCTCGCGACCAATTATTTCCTCAGCAGCGCGTCCCTCCTGTAACGATCGTTGCGGATTATCGATGACAATCGATAGCGGTCATGGTCGAGTCCGGTACTCGGTGGTTTTCAGCGTAACACCGCCGTCCCCGTCTTCGCTGCTCTTCATGAATTCCGCCTCTGTCCATCGCCCCCGGCCGAGTGTTATCCTTCGGCACTCGAGTTTCCTATCCTTAGCCTCTTCCTCTTTTTCCCGCAGTTTCCGATACCACAACTCTTACCAGAACCTGGAGTCTTTCGACCGCTCTCTTTTTTCGTCGTTTTTTGCGGGGTGTTTTGGTAGCAGTACTTGTAGTTCTTCTTTCCCGTAATTTCTCACTTTTCTTGTTGTTCTTCTTTCGCGAAAGTTCTTTGTGGGACTATAATGACAGGTGTGAAACACGGATGGAGCGTTGATTCGATGGCGATTGTTTGATAGAGAATTTGGGGAGAGAAGGATTCTCTTTAGCGGCTTCTTAGGTTTCCTAGTAT
This sequence comes from Ixodes ricinus, assembly GCA_037355805.1. Lineage (NCBI taxonomy): Eukaryota > Metazoa > Arthropoda > Arachnida > Ixodida > Ixodidae > Ixodes > Ixodes ricinus. Next base: position 101,811 of record JAZHYW010069947.1, read on the forward strand.
ATATAAAAATTATGTTGTTGATGGGTATTTCTTTTTCTTAAGTCTTTTTGTGTTTAGCCGGATGTGTGTTTATTTTGCCCAATTTTGTTTTATTACGAGCCTTTTTGATTCCGATTGGAAGAAATATATGTGGTATGTGTTGTGTTACGTAAACACTGCTTCATTATTTAAGGACGCGGTTGGTTTATTCATGCGTTGTACATTATACCGAAGGTAGAAATATTTCGTATGAACTCAAATTTTGGATACTATCAACGACTTTATCAATCTTACACTCATTTATATTTTTCTCGCTATTAAGCGCTGTCGAAATTTTACTTGAAGTTTTGTTCACACTACTTACTTTTTCTATGGCGCAACCGTTCCATATATTCTTTTATTTTTTTCATCGTCTACCCCATTACCATGTGATAGAGAATCTTAATTCCTATCATAGGTTTTTTTCATATATATATATATATATATATTTTTTTTAAGCTTAACTGTTTGTTTAAGAAAAAGCCATGAAAATTACACTTACGCGGTTTGTGCAAGTGAGTTATACGGCAAGGGCGACATAGTATAGGGGGCTAGTCATAACAACCAGTTGGCTAAATAAATGAAATTCGATAATCAACTTTTTAAATAATGAAAATAGACATATGGTTTCTGTTAGAAACTTGCTCAGCGTCATCGAAAACCCCTAAATCAATAATTTTCAGAAAACCTTTAAGCGCGTGAGAAGCGCAGTAGTGCACTAAATTTACCAGTCGTGGAGCTGGTAGAAGGCTAGCGGTTGCGGAACGCGGATGATTAGATTATCATCGTGTTCCGCAACCGCTAGCCTTGTATCTGCTCCACGAGTGGTAACTTTAGTGCACTACTACGCTTCTCTCGCGCTCAAAGTCTTTCTGAAAATTACAGATAGTGGTTTTCGATGACGCCGAGCAAGTTTCTAATTGAAACCATATATCCAATTTCCTTAATTAAAACGTTAATTAACGAATTTTATTTATTTAGCCGACTGATCGTTACGATTAGCCCCCTATACTATGTACCCCTGGCCGTATAACTGACATGTGTAAACCGCATAAGTGAAACTTTCGCGGCCTTTTTTAATCCTATCATTTTAAGCTTAAAAAACGGTATACATATATATATATATATATATATATATATATATATATATATATAACTGAGAAGAAAAAGAAAACCCTTGGTGAAAACAGCAACAACGGACGGCTTATTCTTCCGACGTTTCGGCCGGAGTCCGGCCGGACCCCGGCCGAAACGTCGGAAGAATAAGCCGTCCGTTGTTGCTGTTTTCACCCGGACTCCGGCCGAAACGTCGGAAGAATAAGCCGTCCGTTGTTGCTGTTTTCACCCGGACTCCGGCCGAAACGTCGGAAGAATAAGCCGTCCGTTGTTGCTGTTTTCACCCGGACTCCGGCCGAAACGTCGGAAGAATAAGCCGTTCGTTGTTGCTGTTTTCACCCGGACTCCGGCCGAAACGTCGGAAGAATAAGCCGTCCGTTGTTGCTGTTTTCACCCGGACTCCGGCCGAAACGTCGGAAGAATAAGCCGTCCGTTGTTGCTGTTTTCACCCGGACTCCGGCCGAAACGTCGGAAGAATAAGCCGTCCGTTGTTGCTGTTTTCACCCGGACTCCGGCCGAAACGTCGGAAGAATAAGCCGTCCGTTGTTGCTGTTTTCACCCGGACTCCGGCCGAAACGTCGGAAGAATAAGCCGTTCGTTGTTGCTGTTTTCACCCGGACTCCGGCCGAAACGTCGGAAGAATAAGCCGTCCGTTGTTGCTGTTTTCACCGGACTCCGGCCGAAACGTCGGAAGAATAAGCCGTCCGTTGTTGCTGTTTTCACCCGGACTCCGGCCGAAACGTCGGAAGAATAAGCCGTCCGTTGTATCTGTTTTCACCCGGACTCCGACCGAAACGTCGGAAGAATAAGCCGTCTGTTGTTGCTGTTTTCACCCGGACTCCGGCCGAAACGTCGGAAGAATAAGCCGTCCGTTGTTGCTGTTTTCACCCGGACTCCGGCCGAAACATCGGAAGAATAAGCCGTCCGTTGTTGCTGTTTTCACCCGGACTCCGGCCGAAACGTCGGAAGAATAAGCCGTCCGTTGTTGCTGTTTTCACCCGGACTCCGGCCGAAACGTCGGAAGAATAAGCCGTCCGTTGTTGCTGTTTTCACCCGGACTCCGGCCGAAACGTCGGAAGAATAAGCCGTTCGTTGTTGCTGTTTTCACCCGGACTCCGGCCGAAACGTCGGAAGAATAAGCCGTCCGTTGTTGCTCTTTTCACCCGGACTCCGGCCGAAACGTCGGAAGAATAAGCCGTCCGTTGTTGCTGTTTTCACCCGGACTCCGGCCGAAACGTCGGAAGAATAAGCCGTCCGTTGTTGCTGTTTTCACCCGGACTCCGGCCGAAACGTCGGAAGAATAAGCCGTCCGTTGTTGCTGTTTTCACCCGGACTCCGGCCGAAACGTCGGAAGAATAAGCCGTCCGTTGTTGCTGTTTTCACCCGGACTCCGGCCGAAACGTCGGAAGAATAAGCCGTCCGTTGTTGCTGTTTTCACCCGGACTCCGGCCGAAACGTCGGAAGAATAAGCCGTCCGTTGTTGCTGTTTTCACCCGGACTCCGGCCGAAACGTCGGAAGAATAAGCCGTCCGTTGTTGCTGTTTTCACCCGGACTCCGGCCGAAACGTCGGAAGAATAAGCCGTTCGTTGTTGCTGTTTTCACCCGGACTCCGGCCGAAACGTCGGAAGAATAAGCCGTCCGTTGTTGCTGTTTTCACCCGGACTCCGGCCGAAACGTCGGAAGAATAAGCCGTCCGTTGTTGCTGTTTTCACCCGGACTCCGGCCGAAACGTCGGAAGAATAAGCCGTCCGTTGTTGCTGTTTTCACCCGGACTCCGGCCGAAACGTCGGAAGAATAAGCCGTCCGTTGTTGCTGTTTTCACCCGGACTCCGGCCGAAACGTCGGAAGAATAAGCCGTCCGTTGTTGCTGTTTTCACCCGGACTCCGGCCGAAACGTCGGAAGAATAAGCCGTCCGTTGTTGCTGTTTTCACCCGGACTCCGGCCGAAACGTCAGAAGAATAAGCCGTCCGTTGTTGTTGTTTTCACCCGGACTCCGGCCGAAACGTCGGAAGAATAAGCCGTCCGTTGTTGCTGTTTTCACCCGGACTCCGGCCGAAACGTCGGAAGAATAAGCCGTCCGTTGTTGCTGTTTTCACCCGGACTCCGGCCGAAACGTCGGAAGAATAAGCCGTCCGTTGTTGCTGTTTTCACCCGGTCTCCGGCCGAAACGTCGGAAGAATAAGCCGTCCGTTGTTGCTGTTTTCACCCGGACTCCGGCCGAAACGTCGGAAGAATAAGCCGTCCGTTGTTGCTGTTTTCACCCGGACTCCGGCCGAAACGTCGGAAGAATAAGCCGTCCGTTGTTGCTGTTTTCACCCGGACTCCGGCCGAAACGTCGGAAGAATAAGCCGTCCGTTGTTGCTGTTTTCACCCGGACTCCGGCCGAAACGTCGGAAGAATAAGCCATCCGTTGTTGCTGTTTTCACCCGGACTCCGGCCGAAACGTCTAAAGAATAAGCCGTCCGTTGTTGCTGTTTTCACCCGGACTCCGGCCGAAACGTCGGAAGAATAAGCCGTCCGTTGTTGCTGTTTTCACCCGGTCTCCGGCCGAAACGTCGGAAGAATAAGCCGTCCGTTGTTGCTGTTTTCACCCGGACTCCGGCCGAAACGTCGGAAGAATAAGCCGTCCGTTGTTGCTGTTTTCACCCGGACTCCGGCCGAAACGTCGGAAGAATAAGCCGTCCGTTGTTGCTGTTTTCACCCGGACTCCGGCCGAAACGTCGGAAGGATAAGCCGTCCGTAGTTGCTGTTTTCACCAAGGGTTTTCTTTTCTTCTCAGTTATATACCCACGCCTTCGCCCATCGCCACCATGCCCGTTGTATATATATATATATATATATAGAGAGAGAGAGAGAGAGATGTGTGTGTGTGTGTGTGTGTGTGTGTGTGTTGTGTGTGTGTGTGTGTTTGTTTTTGACGCAAAGAAGCAGTTTTGTGAACCGAAGTGCCAAATAATAATATGCGCCGCTGATGTTCACACAAGTTTGGTTGCTCAAATATTTCTTGAAGACTTCTTATCAGTGTGTGTGTGTGTGTGCAGTCTAATTAAGCTATCCAGGAATTGTGTTACCGTTTTTACTACAACTCACACCGCGGTCAAATATGAAGGTCAGTAGAACACTAGCTTAACAATTACCGTAAAGATACACCGACCCCATGAAAATGGTGATAGCAAATTCACACAAAGCCTGCGTTGGGGGCAAGGAACCAACGGTGTTCAATGCGGCAGCCGCCACTCATGTCGCTACAGTACGGGCGTGACGGAACCAGGATATTATTAACGAGCAAATGGACGTGAGTTACTGCGATGTCAATATTAAGCTACCTCTCTAGTTGTAACTCCAGCGATTCGAATTTCAGACCGTCCTTTACTCATGTCTTGGCTGCAAGGAAATGAAATCTTGAAAGGATTGGAGAACGCGGCTGCACCTTTTTTTCTTCATTTTTTGCAACTTTTGCAAAACTGAGGCTCAATGGCGCCACGAGCAGTCAGCACAAAAATTGGAGTGTATAGACTGCCTTTTATTTGTCACCGCTGCAAAATCCAAAGCCAAAAAAATAGTGCTAAACTAAAAAAAAAAACAGGAATTAATAATTTTTTTATAATTACCTCAGTAGTGAAAACAACCTAAACAACAAAATAAAATGTATAAAAAACAAAAAAACACTTTCGCGATCACTGCAACTAAGTAACATCACAGGCAAGTCCCTCGCTCTACAGCCATCGAGGTACAGCAAGGTTCAGGTGGAAACCAAGTATAAGAGTACATCGTCCTTTGCATTTGCAGATTTCCGTTTCTGAAATCCCCACGACACGTAGATTCCAGGCGGCAAAACACGGCCGCCTGTCATCCTCGGATACCGACGAGGCTCCAACGAACTTTGATTGACAAATGGGTCCGACAGAGCCCCTCTTCCCCGGGGAAAACAAATAAATAAAAAGGTAACAACCAAGCATTGCTCCTGCTTCTCCACAATCCTTTCGAGCTCTAAAAAGCTGCTTGCAAAACTGAACAGAGTCTCGCGTGTCGGGTCCCGAGCGAGCGGGACGAAAAAAGAAAAAAACATTCTTCCCAGGCAGTAGACTATCGATCACTTCGTCGAGCCGCTCCCTTCTTTTTGATCCGAAATATCTAAAGCAACAATTTCCTGCAATCGAACAACGCGCGAAAGAGAGAGAAGAAAAGGAGAACAAGAAAGGGACGCATTTACAAAATAGGCTTCATGACACGTCACTGAGCGTCTACCTGGGACCTACCTTTCTAGTTCGTTCATCACCAACGCGTAAAATGCCCGTATCTGAATAAATTCTCTCATCTTTTGAGAATGTACCCACTTTTTTTAAAGTGCTAAGAAAAAAGCGTCGTCGCAATGGCAGTTGATACCCTGTGCTTTAAAAGCGCAGTCACTGAAAACAAAAAACAAAAAAGATGAGCAAATCCAGCGATTACCCTGCCGGCAAAAGGGCAACACGTGGCACTGCATAGGGTCCAGTCGCACAGATACACCAGGAAAGGTGGGAACGGCTCAACTGTGGTCATATTCCATTTCACATTAAAGAGACACCGACGGGGTATTTATGCTCGCCGAAAATTTTTAAGGCGAAAGCCTTACTTGTCCCATTGAGCGAAAAATCTGAATAATTGGCCATAAAATCGCGATTTTGCGGCACGCGCTGCTCAATCGTATGCTCAAGAACGACGCTGTCCTTGGTGTCGTCCTGCGGTCGTCATAGAAATCGTCCTAGACCTTAAGGATGACCTCCCTTGGCAGAGTACGTGAAAAACAAGCGGCGTAGTTGGCGTTGTGATGGCTATAAAAATACGTCGTCAAGGGCCATCAGCGTGATGTCATCATTCGTCATAAGCGTGATTTCACAGCCGGACCCCCGTGTGCAAAAGGTGCGCTTCGGACTTCATATCTTCTCGTTGTGCGCTTCGTGCGCGATGGACTGTGAGGCTACCGCGTCTACATCTACGGCCTCAACATCGGCAGCAGCGTCTACATCTACGGCAGCTTCCGCAGGCAAACGTGGCCGCCCACGAAAATACGCCACAGCCTCCTAAGTGTCCCCCTCTAGGCGCCGTTCTCGACGTCGTCCTAGACGTCATCCGTAAGGTCATCCTAGAGGTCGCCCTAGGCCTCGTCTTCCATGTCGTCCTAGGCATCGTCTTTGACTGGCTTTCGCATTCCTACAGTTGAGCAGTCTTAAGTGTATTCGTGTAATTTTTATTTGAACATGACCTATGAGAGCCCAACTACCCAGAACACAAGTGGTGGCTCGAAAGCCGTTTCCTTTCCACCCCAAAACAGCCGGTTGATAATTGGCCGGTCTCGGTCGCGCTCACTCTCTTTTTCACGGTCATGCGGCGTTCAAAACTTTGTATACCAAATATATTCAAAGTCGTGGGTCATCCAAGGCACACAATCAATAATAAAAATAAAAATAATATGAACCCCATTTTTGTGGCCCGCAAAAAAAACTGCAAATAGTTTGATCAAGGAAAAAAATGTTGCACAGATCACATGATGTACATGTACACGTCATCCTCTATATGGCGACGTAATGTGGGCATAGCGCGGGCTGGGCGACGCGATGGCGGTACATGACGGACCAAGGTTGCGACGGACGTGGGGCCGCTACTTCGGAACTCTCGTTTGTGGTGCCGGCCAATCAATCTTCAAGCGAAGAACATCGAGCTAAGGGGATATAAGTGCTTAACAATCGCAGGACAAACGGTGTAACCAATTTTGTCATCGTCGTCTGCTTCACACGCCGGGGGAGCGGAAAAAGAAAAGAGTAACTATTTTGACGTTTACTTTTAAACTATTTTTTTTAAATATTATTTCGACGTCACGACGCCACTTCTTTAAGACGTAAAAACATTCTCAAATTTATGTTAACGTCGCCCGTCAAAATATTTTTCTTCTTATTTTGACATCTCAAACTTGGAACTTTGTAGAGGTTCGGAGTTCGGTCGGGATAGTGATCGAAAGTCGCGATCAAACAAATATTTTGTTTGCAGGCGGCGTCGCGGTTCAACACGCATTTTAAGAAAACAAATGTGCAGTGAAGTGCAGTATTTATGACCTTTAGAATAATGTGCAATCCAAAAAAATTTCAGAGTGGTACGTCACTATTAGTTTGATTGGTAACGTTTGGTTGCTTGTGCCCAACATTACATAATGCGACACCGTTGCTTTTAAAGCGATAAGCTTATGGGCGACACTTTGCAGAGATTGTGTCCTCGTCGCCCGTTGTCGCCGCGAGCGCGAAAAATGGAAACTTTTTTCCTCCCTTCTCCTTTCTCTCCCTTTTTCCCTACCTTCCCTCCTTCCGCCGTGCCGCGCGAAGGGAGGGAAGGCAAGCGAAGAGGGCATCCCTGGCGACTGGCCAAGAATCGCGCAACGAAGGCATACGCTCTTGAATCATCGTGTCGTCGGCTGGCAGCATTCCACCCGCATTGCGTGACTGTGCTATGGCTATCGCTTTCGTTTCTTCGCACATTGTGGGCGAAAAATACGACATTTGATTATCCAGTTCGCGTGTTTCATTTAGACAAAGGAGCTAATGTCGTGTCATAACATTTTGTTGATTGGAGAATGTGCGTATTTCGTACAACCGCGCCGGAACCTTTGTTCGTTCGAACCGGTTAAGAAATATCAAGGAGGCAAAGTCTGAAACTTCCTAGGGGCGTTCACACAACACCGACAACACCATCAGAAACTAAACAGCACGAAACTGCTCCTCACTGCGACGGCTGCACTGACAGGGGACGTCGAAATAATAAAGCCACTATCTTGACGTTTCACGGACGTGACGTAACAGACTTCGAAATATATATTTTTAATTATTTTTAATATCTTGAGAGTAAACGTCAAAAAAAATCACTGCCAAAAAAAAAAAAAAAACACGCGGTCGGGTGTTGCGGCGTGATTTTATGCCTTGAGCTTTTGTGCTCGTATTTCGGTTTCGGTTTCGAACAGTTGAGTTTTATTGCTTTATTAAAAATATTCGTGGCTCTAAAGCAAAATATTGATTGGGTCCTGACACCACAATAAATCGTCCAAGGGTATTGTGTCCCTTAATGTCCGACCGGTGTTGTGTCCATTAAAGGCGCGACTACGGTCACTCTCGGTGTCTTCGTGACACCGCAGTGCTAGGGCCCTAAGCAGGACATTTGTCTTAGATGTCGGCGAGATTTCTGACCGCAGGGATTGACAAGCGCCGCGCTTGACCTTGGCGCTGCCAACCGCGGCTGACAGAAATCTCGCCGACTTCTTCGACGAGTGGCGAAATTAAACACCCAAAAGATTTTTTCATTATTTTTCTTTTTTAGAAAAGAAACGGTACGTTACGGCATTTTGAGAGTGGATTCATCCGCCATGTCACAATATACCCTTTTGAAAGTTTCATCAAGCAACACTGGCGGCCGCCGTATTTTGGACATCACTTTTTGCACGAAGCGTATGTTTGGATACAACTCAGCACGAGAGCTGACGCAGCAAAATTTGAAATAGGTTTGGAACTGAGTACGCGCCAAACGTTGACGCAGCACTCGTGTCTCATGCACGCTCAATGTCAATGCCCAATGTACGGCGCCTTCGAAGCAGCCGCTGCAGGGCGCACACTTTTGGAAAGGGTCCATTCGTGATATATGAGGGGCTCTCAAAACGTTCGTACCATTCCCACGAATGTATAAAGCTGCGAGCACGGCCGAGAGGTTACTTCATCTTCACAGGTCCAACCCACAAGGTAACGCATTTCTCCCACCGACTGATGAGCCGGCGGAGATGCCTTGTTTGTGGAAGCCCTCATTTTGTCTCTTAGGAAGCGTTACACTTCTACAAATCCCACGTCATTGTCCTAGAAAAGCTGGCCAAGCAGTGGGTTCTTGGTAAGAGGAAGAGGTCAAAAGTCACTAGGAGCCACGGCGAGTGAATTCTGCAGCAGATGCAGAACTTTATACACTAAAGAAGCCGGATGCGTCAACGGTGCTTTATGAGGGAGCAAACACAATCCCTTGGTCAGCTTCCCGCCAGGCTAGACGGCCTACCAGAACCTAGTTAGGAGGTTAATATAATATTTCCCTGCCGCTGTTTGGCCTTTACGGGCCCAACAGCCACCGGAAGCATTTTTGTGACTGCCATTGTGTGCTCCTCACAAATCTGAAGTGCACACTATTGAAGTCTTTCAAAATACATTAATTATCACCATCCCCGATAACGACTACGCCTGAATCTTTTTGGCGGTGGTTGCACTGCTCGTTTTGTTTTTTCGTCTTGGGATCTCAGTGTTATACGCAACAGTCATCCATAAAGATCAAATGATCAAAAAAGTCGTGAGGGTAAGCTTGGCAAGACAGCATATTTCCTTTGTTGCTGTTTTTACATACGTGTAAGGAATCGCACAACCCAGCGGGCGGGGACCTTCATCGCGCGTAAATCATTCAGCAGGTGCAAACCGTGTGGAATTGTGAAATATATATTTCTGAAATTGCAGAGACTACAGGAACAGGGCTTGTCCCGCAACGCAAATTTTGTAGATTTGTTTTCCCCGCCACTAACACGAATTTTTTGAAAGACACCCCACCCCGTAGCTCCCATGGGATATACTTCTCCACTAAGTGCTGATATTTGTTGATGCTCCACCGAGAGGTGAGTCATTTGATTGAGAAACTGTGAAAATAATTAACCAATAAAAGCCTAGCACAAATACGAAAAACTAGTAAATGTTTTAGCCATTCTTTTTCGAAGCAAACGATTGTTCCAGTTTCTGAGCACGACTGTACTCAAACTTCTTTGTATCTAAAGTGTATTTAACACATTGTTCTTAAATCTTCCAATGAACGAGACATTTAAGTGAATGTTAGATTTAATGCTGGCAATAAACAGTTCTTAATGAAACCCTCCTAAACGTACACTTTTTGACAGAGTGTCTGAAAACTCGAACGACGCCTAAGTCGCCTTTAAGAGTGGAACGCAATATCGCAACACACAAGCATATAAACTCACGCTCGTTCCCAAGCGTCCTAGTTGTCTCTTTATTCAGTAAATTAACAGATTTGATACATCATTAAAAAAACAATTCAGCTCTGCTACCATGTACCTCTTCAGCGAACAAGCATTCGCGAACATCGTGGCATGTTCCCCCTCCGATTCTTCACTCCATCAAACTCCTGGCGTTTATCGTCGGTCTTCGTGACACCCAGCAGAAAAGTGAGATTGAACAGCGCAGGGGAACGCACGCCACCGGAGTGCGGCAACGGCGTTCTCAGTCACAGCGCCCGCGCACACACATACACGCAAGCTCACACGCACACACATACACACACACACACATACACACACACAGATGCACGCACGCACGCACATCCATATACACACACACGTACACGTGCGCACGCACGCGCACACACGCGGTGACCCTTACACGCTTCGCAGAGCGCACAAAACCACAGACAAATCGGGCACACGCCGATGTAGAGCGGAATCCCGGTGGTCACACGATTCAGGTCACGGCCTGCCGGGGATGGCTTCGACGAGCACATTGCCGTAATTAAATTTTGCCTTAACAAAGTTGCGTTGTCGAGTAACGGATGATGAAAGGAACTGCCAGTCGGGGCTGGGAATTTCGCAGAGTAACCAACCGCGGAGTGTACGATATCCGCGCAGATTTGACTTTCGTTTTTATTATGTTACTGTCGCGTCTACTTAGTTAAGCTACTTATATTCCACATTTTCTTAAATGAGAAACAATGAGGGCCTCTGACCTTTATTGGGGCCGATGTCGTGCTTTAAATGAATGAGGCATAGTTCAATAAATGCTTATATTGCGATGCTTGTATACAACCAACTAAATATTTTCTTTTTATCTTGTAATATAAGCATTTGCTTCACTAAATTTTTTTAACGTTCGTTGATAAATCCTAAATTGTTTAGCGAATGTTTTCTAAATTGATTATTTTCTTGGCCTTTGCAGAAAGTACTGATCTATAAGCAGTAAAACGATTAAAAAAACAGACGTTTCGCTGAGGACTAACACTTAAGAAGTATTTACATTGTACCAATCCCGTAGAAAAGTCGTAATTACTTCATATCTTAGCGGGTTTACAGACTATATCGTTAGTTATAGAAAATAAGCTTACATGGACGTCACGTACCAGGGAGGACTCAAAAAGTTAGAATCACATTTTGTTTCTTCAAAACTTGGATACTGCTTAGAGCATTTCTTAAATTTTCACCCCCGCCCCCCTCCGAAGTACTGTCACTAAGATACAATGTACTTGTCCTACTGCCTTTTCTATTGTACATAACAGTTCTGGAACACATGGGAAGTCATAGGCTTCAGTCATTTTCAACTCTACCTCATCCATATCTTCAAAACGCTTTCAGTAAAAAATAAATGAAAAAGTCGTATGTTTCGCTTATAATGTGCGATGAAACGAAAGCAAGAGCTGTAGCACGGTCGCACAATGCGGGTGGAATGGCGCCGTCACGTAATTGAGGACGGAGGTGAGACGTGGTTAATTCTCATTGCAGTCGTGGTTGGCGTCCTGGATGTGACTGATGACTGTCACCAGTAATTCGTGAAGTCGGTAAGCGCGGTAGAAGTCTCTAAAACCATTCAACATTTTGCGTTTCAACTCGATTCTGCCAAAGTGTGATTTTGCATAGCGCAAGTAATGTTTGAAAACAAGTCGTTCACGCAGACGACACGATTCGTCCTCTCGTCACGAATCATCGTGTCCTGCGCTTCAAGCAGAGGACACGGTGATTCGAGCGCGAGCGCGTATGCCTTCGTTTCGAAATTGTTGGCAGGACGCCAGGGCTGCCCTCTTCGCTTGCCTTTGCTCGCTTTGCGCGGCACGGCGGACAGAGTCCCGACTTCCTGTCCTCGCAGAAAGAGGGTGGGAAAACCATTTTTCGCGGGCGCGGCGACGATGGGCGACGAGGACGAAGTCCCCGCAAAGTGTCGCCCATAAAGCTATCATTTATAAAAAATCGCTGAGGTTAAATTTTGACGAGTAGTGGGGGGACCGTTGTTGTATTGTGTTGATCAGTTTCCAGTATGACCTTTAGTTCACGGTAACCAACCATGCAGTTGTATCTCTGAGCCTAAGAGAGCAAAGAAGGAATGAATTTTACGCGGACTCGTTTCACGTGAGGTTCCTCGTGAGAATCCGTTGACATGAAAGGCAATTTCAGTCATTGCTTTCAACTCGAAAATTTTTTGACGACTTTTAAGCAGTATTGCATCGGGTTACTCATATTGTTTTCGTTGGTTCTGCTTGCTCAAAGACACCCATGGTTGGTCATGTCGCCACGTTGGAACGAAAAAATCTACTTTTAAGTCTGGTCAGAAAAGCAGCTTTGAGCCTGCCTGGCTCAAAACTGTTCAAAGTCTCTAGAAGCATCGTGATAGTTTCTGCTACTAGACTACCCCCCCCCCACCCTTCCCCACAAAAAGGAAACAATTTGATGGACATTATATATGTATATATTTTATTCCCATGATTACAATCTCGACGAAGACGGCGACTGAGACCCCAAGATATCAACACACTGATGTAACAACCCCTTGTCCGACGACGCCCCTTGACCATCTGACGCAGAGGACAGTGGAATGCTCGTGCCTTTCGAAAAATGGCACTACCAACACCCGTCCTACTTCTGTAACAAAATGCTCGGCATTTTTGGGTCCCCTTTTGCATCTCCTCTGTTTGTGGTAACTGTACCAATTTTCTTCCATTTTCCTTCGGCTTAAAACAGTTGAACAATTATATTCCTGTGGAATAACGCTCGGATTCATGATAAAATTTATATTATAATTCATAGCATTAACTCTCTTGCCTTTTGCCAAGGGAGCCTCACTTTTCCATTATCATGCAGCCCGTGCTTTTGCGCTGCTATCTACCCTGACAATAGTGAGCTTTAGTAGTGCCTATACGAGCGAAGGCAAGCACTTTGCACTTGCGTTACGTTAGTGTTGCACCTTCCACTGCGCGTGCGCGGAGCCAGAACTGCGTTCTTGGATTGGGCAATGGCGACGATACTCATGCACAGCGGGGAGCACGCAAAACAAACACAAACGCATAGTGCTTGCGTCTGCTCCTATACGCAATGCTAAAACTCTCTAATGGCAGCTGCTTTGTGAAGGGCTTGTGTCTGCCCGTTAAATTTTACGTATGGCCAATCGCGAACAAACGACTCCCGGGATACGATAGTCTCGCGACCGCTATCACCACTACGCTGACTTTAATCTCGACAGCTGGCAAACAGTCTTATCTCCGCTTACGAGCCTGTAGTTTCGGTTTTGCCACATGTTTCCAAAATCGAAGCTTGAGAACCGACATCTGGGGTCCTGGACTCGTCAAACACAGAGTTAGGACCAAAGTTAAAACGGAGCGCGCTGATTAAACTCTCTCGACGATGACGCCGTGCTTTGTCGCCGAAGTCTAATCGACGCTCCTTGCGAACACGGCTCTAATTTTGTGTTTTACCAGTCTAGAGCACCTGTGGCAAAAAACAACTTGATGAGGCATTTAAAAAAAATTGCATTTTCGCGGACAATGCGTGAAGAAACGAAAACGATAGATGTAGCACGTGTGCGCAATGCGGGTGGAATGGTGTCGACACGTACCCAAGGACGGAGGTGAGACGAGGTCAATTCTCACAGCCGTCGTGGTTGGTGTCGTGGATGCCACTGATGACTGCCACCAGTAATCCGTGACGTAAGTGGGCAATCTCGGTAGAATTTTCTACAACCATCTAATATTACGCGTAGCAAGAGGATACTGCCAAAGTGGGATTTATCATAACGCGAGTAATGTTTGAGGACAAGTATTGCAAACAGACGACACGATGATTCGTGTCGTCAGCTTGCAGACGACACGATTTATCTTCTCGTCACGAGTCATCGTGTCGTCTGCTCAAGCAGAGGGCACGATGATTCGAGCGCATATGCCTTCGTTGCGGAATTGTTCGAGGAACGCCGGGGCTGCGCTCTTCGCTTGCCTTCGCTTGCTTCTCGTGGCACGGCGGACGGAGTCCCGACTTTCCTCTCCTCGTGAAAAGGAAGGAAAGGGCGGGGGGAGCTCAATTTTCTACGAGCACGGCGACGACGGGCTGGCGGTGAGGACAAAATATCTCCAAAGTGTCGCCCATAAAGCCATCGCTTTAAAAGTGAAGAGTGAGCGTGCACAGCTTCGGGTGTCACTCAAGAGGGTTAACGCGCTGGCGCCCGAAGCTTTGGATTTAATTCCAATAAAGTGGACCCTCAAGGATAAAAACAATACTACTCTCCTATGTCGGCGAAGAAAATCTCCGGAAATTAGAGACGTAGACTTTGTATAATAGGAAGTTTTCGTAGAACGCGTTTCCCCCTCCGCTAAGCCCTCCGCAACAAAGAAGTTGCTACTACGCCTGCGCGCCGATAGCCTTGATTGTAGAGATCCGGGTGTCGTAGCGGGTTGCGGAGGGCGTTGCGGGACGGCGAAAACGATCTACGAAAACTCCCTAATGATGAGAATGGTATTTCAAAAGTACAGGATAAACAACTTTGGCAAGAGGGCTAGAGTCGTGCAGAAGATGAAACGCCGCCGGCGGATTAGCTTGCTGAGGCAATATTTTGTATACTTATGGAGGCCTCGGGGAACACGCGGAAGCAGGCACAAATCGTCGTCCCAGTACAGCCACCCCTTGACCGTCGCTCGAGGGTAAAAACATCACATTCACGCTATTCGCACCATTCCGGTGAGCGGTACTCCTGCCCCCCGAGGGCATTGCGAAAAGAAAAATATGAGGAGCCGAAGAAGCCAGCGTGCCAGCGCCCGAGGCAGAGATTTCTACTGGACAACCACACCAACATTCTCGAACCTGTTATTCATCTTACGTTGTAAGAAATCTTAAACCTCAAATTATGAATAATCAAACTGCCCTAACGGCGATCGCATTAAGATTTCAGTTCACTATACCTGTTATGTCCGCTTTAGGATGGAGTGGCGTAGTTCTGTATTATCATATACACATATCGAGCGTTAAGATAATCATACAAGCAGCAAACATCCGAGGGGTCAAGTGGATTTTCTCTAGCCGTAATGATTGAGGCTTACTGCAAAGCCGAACCACGAAAATGTCTCCGTGAGCCTTCCACAACCCTGTCAGGAGCTCAGGCGGCGCAATCAATACACACTCTAAAAAAATCCGTTCTTGAAAGGTTCTTCGGCGCCAGAGGAACTCTTTCAGCTCTTGAAGAACAATTTCACCTCAAACACTATCTCCCCTTGGCGCATTGAAAATGCAACTTGGCGATAAAGAGCTATTTCGTTAGAGAAGGTTCTTCATAACCTTATCTCTTGGTTTCTCAGAGTAACCAAGCCACTGTGAAAGAAGCGAACAGAGCGACGGGGCGTTGGCGAGCTCGGGAGTTTCGCGACGTTCGCGAGATGTGACCACATTAGAGCGGACACCACTAACACTTCAGTTACTCGACTTGCCTCGATCCAAGAGTCGACCCAACTCTCGTCCATGAATCGTTATTATAAACATGGTTATGTTTTCTGTTTCTTTTTCTTTTTTGTTATAAAGTTTTGCTTGCAAACTATAACTAACTACGACTAAAAGAACAAATAGTTTTCGAACAAAAAGGATGACGTAATCGAGAAGCGCTTTCAAGTTATAGCAGTTCAAGCGGTTGAAGCATATGAAGTATTTGAACCAGTTAAAGTTTGAAACGTAAAAGAACATGGTAGAAGTTACGCTCGAAGTGGAAGCAGTGGAAGCGGTTCGAGCTTTGAAACCGTTGGAGCTTGGTTGCTTGATGCTCGAAACGTCTCAGATTCGCTGACATAAGATAACTTTGGAAACATCTTCCAAAGATTCGAAGCCTGAAGGTAACAAATGCCCCTCCTTCCTCACTATCGGTATCTGGTTTTGGTTGTAGGTTGGGTTTTGCTGCCAAAGGGAGCGCACCTGCCTGCGGCTCTGCGCATCGGTGGCCACGGCTACCCTGAGCACAAAGCGTCAAGCAAAGCTGGTTTGATTTGCATGCACTAGCGTTATCCTACCCTCTATGTATAAGTAAATTTTTAACAGAACGTTTTGTTACAACGCGGTACATCGCACGTGTTTCGTGGCGCGGGAGTACAACTGGAGTTTTTGGCATATGAGGAGATTTGTCCTGGTCCTGTGGGATTCCAACATGAGCGAACACAAGTGCACTGTTTCCGCTGCTACCTAATATTCATCTAAAAAAACATGTGAATATTGTTCACTGTGACGTGGACTTTAGTTTCGTTTGTGGATAATTCAAGTAGTGTCACAACTCCGTACTCCAGTACCAAAAACATGTGCTCTGTAATTATTGAAAAATAAGATCTGTGTTGAATTTAAAAAAAAAATAAATACTTTATTTCTATGGTTCTTTCCTAACTACCGTATTTTCCAGTGCATAGACAATTGCAAGCATGGCACTCCGACTGGTGAACCATGAGTGCAAGTATGTAAAGCATGCGCGTTAACATAGCTTTGTCAAGCTTGAAATTGCACGGGCTTGTTTACAAGAGCAGAGATATGGCGGCGGCCAGTGGTTTTTCTTGCAACCGTCTATAAGTAGCGGTGTTCTTTTTCCCCCGCAATGTCCGTCAGTACGTTTTATACAACGATGCGACTTGTACGCGTTTTACCCCCTTTCAAGTGTGAAACCTTAACTGTGGAAATTTGCCGCGGGGTCACGTTTCTCGTTCGATTCGTTCACGAGAATGAATGTTCAAACTGGCTCCCTCTTGAGAATGTATGGCGACCGCAATACACATATGCAAGTTTATCAATCAGCTTTGCCGCTCCCTCCGTCAGAATATATAAGTGCGACTGATATATCAAATTCTATTGTTTTAATATGCTTTTCATTAGAAGACCACTTTATAGGGACTTATAAAAGTGTGACTTATAGAACAGGAAATGCAGTCTCTATCATTCTATCGAGCAAAAGATCATTGGGCATATTGATTATCCGTTCAGCGTCATATACCATCAGTAACACAATGTTTTCTTTATTTCCTATAATGTAAGGATATTACCAAGAAACTGCGGAGCGCCCGACCCCCACAAGCACTGCAGCAGTGACCGGAAGACTATCGGGACTGGGGATCCTGATCGACGAGGGCCCCGAAACAATTCGGACACTGCTGCTGGTTCTGGGAATTTATTCGGGCATTGCAGAGGTTCCTGGTATCATGATTATTACAAGCTTCTTTTGTATGCACACTTTGTCTCTTGGTGTGTGGATATGTGTACTATGATGGTGATAGAACGCAGAATAGATTACTGGCGGCCATGTCACTGATGTAACCTGACCTGCGACGATGGTGCATGCCACTGCCCTATCATTGATTTCACCCTCCTCACAACTTACATGTTTATGGTATGTGGTATAAGTTATATATACAATGTTTTATGGGTTTTTTTTATAGATGAAGAGAGATTGATGGAGATATTTTTTTGAAAATGGCGGAGAGAATAGTTGAGGAATTGCTGCCTACTATAAAATTGCGAATCAAGCTGCAGAAGCTAATTGTATAGCTGAAGGAAAACAGATGAGAAAAAACCTAATTACAAGTTGGAATTCCATTTGTTAAATTCAGGAATATTTCAAATTGATTGGCTCCTAAAATTTGGCTTATTTTTGGGAGAGAAGCTCCAACTGGGTCTATGAAAGTTGTAAGGTATTTATAGCCACAAAGATATATGCTACTAGAATTTTACCCGCTGTTTACAAAGGCCGTTCGGAATGAGTAAGCTGCTCCACTAGCCCTAGTGAAATGGGGCAAGAACAAAGTTTGTAAAAGCCTTGGCGGACGACATTCTGGGCAAAATTCAATAAGCAGCAATATTGGAAATCCTTCCAATCATTATGCAAACTGTAGGCGATATTCTCTTCTTTTTTTCTAAAGCACCAAATCGTTGAAAGCTCTAGATGATGCCATATGTGCAATATAATGAGCATATAACTTACCTATTTAGCACTAGCAACCAGGATTTCAATTACAATTTCCTACATAACATAAAATACATTTCAGAGGATTTATTTCTGCCCACATCTTTGTCCTTCAAATTTTATAAATTTGTTGCGTGTTGTACATTTTAGGTTCCACATCATAACAGGAGATGATGACCATGTCATTGCAGTTCATGAAAGAATGTGGCTGTAGAGGGTTCCAAGACTGCTCCAAATGTGGAACTTCTGCTTTACAAAAATATGAAACGTCCAGCACAAGGAGGGTATTCATAACTGTAAAAAACACTACGGAAGGTACTGAGCTGTACCTGGTCCTCTGCGTTTCGAAACTGGTAATTTTAAGATGTTTTACCCCTAAATCTTGAAAACAATATTTTTATTAATGCACAAAACAGTGGAGATAGACCTCAATTTTTTATAGCTTCAAGTTCCTCTTTCATTGGTCTCAGTAGACCTGAAACACTACACTGCGCACAAGAAAAAGGAGAGAGAGGTTACAGGGGATTCAATTTTATAGTATATTAAAAGAAAAACGAGGGTACCGATGGGACTAATAACACTGCCTTGATTCAGCGAACACGCAGGTTAGATGTATTTCAAACTGTTTACTTGCGACACAGTTTTGCGCTTTGTCTGAGCTTGAGATGTGTTTATGCCAGGAATATATGAAGACAAGGTTGGAGGCTGCGTCATTATGGGTAGA
Source organism: Ixodes ricinus (assembly GCA_037355805.1). Taxonomy (NCBI): domain Eukaryota; kingdom Metazoa; phylum Arthropoda; class Arachnida; order Ixodida; family Ixodidae; genus Ixodes; species Ixodes ricinus. The sequence continues at coordinate 120,668 of JAZHYW010069947.1, forward strand.
GGGTATGCTCTTCTGCTGGCCTCCTATTTCTTTTTTCTTGCTTGAACATCTGGGTGTTTGCCTCCACTACCCCATCCCCAAGTTGAAATTGTGGACTCTGAAGCATATCTCATCAAGAAAGCAATCAGAAGTTTTTCAAGCGCTTATTGTATTCTGCTGTTAGGCGTAGCCGAAGGGTGGTCACAAAACAAAACCATGGTTTGTAATGCGTATCATTTAAAATCGAATTTAAGACAATGCGTTCGCTTTTTCTCATTGTCGAAATCGCCAATGTTTCAAAGTGTACCATAATACTACTGTAAGGGGTTTATAAGAAGTTGTATATAACTAAGCTCATGGAAGCTTGAGGTTAACGGCCTTTTCACCTTAAATGCGTTTATTTTGTTTACGGTATAGCATAATATCATGACTCGTCACTCTAAGGAAAATAATATTGCAATGTTGGGATAATCAAACCATGAATAATTTACCTTCCAGCTGCAGCAAAAGCTCAATCTCATAAAAGCGACCCGTTGCATTTTTAATGGAGAAAAAAAAACAACGAGTGACCTGCTTAAACCGATTGTGAAGTATCACCCTTTGTCTCTGTGCATTCAGGAACTGAATGAATTAAAAGAAACTCGAACAGAGTAACAAGCTGCAAGGTTCGAATTTTTTTCTTGTGCTTAAAATAGGCCAAGTGCAGAAAAGCCTGTTTAGAATTTTTGTACTGTATTTAGTACTTTAACAGGTCATAGTCAGTTGTCCAAATCGAACCAAGTCAATGTCATTTAACTACATTATATTGTTTCGCACTCGGATAATATATTTAAAAGGAGAGGTGAAAACCTTATTTTGAGTACGACAATTTAAAATTTAATCAAGAACTATGATGATTTTTTTTGTATTTAACAAGATGGGAATTTAAAGCAGAAACCTGTCATTTGTGCTCGATAAAGAAGCTCTCAGTGGGCATCAGAATGTCAGCCCATGATTTTCTTAAAGTCTGTCTCTTTAGGGCCTGTGAAAAGTCCGTGAAAAAGCGAAGCCGCTCGAGTAAACATGAACTTGAGTTTGATACGCACTGAATCGACAACACATAGTTGGGAATGTTAGAGTGATTTTATGTTGTGTGTTTCCATACTATGCCTGCTACATTCCTAATTCACAAGATTTGTAGAGCGGCATTTACAACAATTTCGATAACCTGCTTGAAACATTTTACTGCTTAGTTCGCTTGGTTCCAATGCACGTTGAGCCATAATGTATCGGATTTCGAAAAGGAGCGAAGGCGATATTTTTAAATTTTGCTTTCCTTTCAGAGGTTAAGCAAGCGTGTTCTTTTCTTTTCCCTTCGTCCAACAAGTAACTGTCAGCATTTTCTATTGTGGACACGGTATGCCAGTGCTTTCAGTAATTTTTTCTTATCAGCAGGGCAGTTTAATTGACAGTACTTATACATACGAGTATGTCAGCCGACAACCTTAATCCAAGAAACCGAACCAGGAAAGATATCTGGTTGTTTAGCAGTAATAATTGTGTTTATAAGATGAGTAGTTTTTGGCTATTAATTATTAAATTTTTACTGCTGTAGAAAAGATAAATTATATATTTAGTCCTAACTGAAAAGCTTTTGAATAATGGTAATGTAGCTGTGGTTAATATTCACTTAGACAATGCACTTTGTTTTTAACCATTTTCATGCGGTGTTTATATTTTTCAGGTACTCGTAATTAAGAAGTAATTTTTGCCTTTTCATAGAATCGGCTCCACCCCAACCAGCAGTTTTCTTATGTAGGCCTACCATGGCGGGACGAAACATTTTCGACCCTCCTTTATTCGAAATACTTATTTAACGGATTAGTGCTGGCGTAAGGTATTCCCCACATCACAGGTGCTGTTGCATGTCTTTTGTCCGGCTACCATGTAATGGACACCTCATTCTTGCCAAAGTGCACGTAAGACGTCGCTCTTCATGAATATAAAGTATTTTTCCAGCCTATTAAGCTGCCCGTGAAGGTGCATAACGTTTAGGTCAACTTTTTTGTGTCTTTGTAGGGGTCTCACGGTCGTCACCTTTAAAGTCCGAGATTTTATTCTTATTTTTTATATTAGAATACTGACACGTGGCAATTTGCTGACAACTTTCTGTTGCTCTGAGCACTCTATACAAAGGGTTACATTTTCGCGATGTTTTTTTAGTAGGGAATTCAATGGTTACTTTTTGCCGCGCAGGAACCTAAAGGTATAGAGTGCAATTGCACCAAATACCCCCCCCCCTGTTTCGCCATTTAGGAAAATCCTGGCAAACGATACGAGGCAATTGGAGGGGAAACCCTCTTGCCCCAGTACTTACGATACTTCTATTGAAGATGTGTTATCATTATTTGTGAAACAGCTTTCAGCTTCCTTCGAAACTAGCATGTGTTGTGTTCAGACTGTCATAATTTGACTGGAGTACTAACACATAGAATTATTAGATCAGTAAAGCAACCTACGAGCATTTGGTGTTAAGCTTCTTGCAAAAATTAGATACCAAGTCTTGGAGGGTGGCCTTGGATTTTTAATAACGTTCCAATCTCAGTGCACAAGAGTAAGTTTTTGCCATGAACATTTTTTGTTGACATTACACTTTTAGGGACACTACACATTTGTTGCAGACTTTGACAGCCCTTGGAGTTGCATGGAAGTAGGTCAAAGGTGCACGAACAAAGGTCAATGCTTGTGAATCTTTGGAATGTGTCATTTCAAAAAACCAGAATTTTTAAATTTTAGGCAGATAAACTTTTAAGTAGTGTGCCACGTTTTGTTATAATATTATCCAATTCACGTCACTATACTTCTCAGCAACTGTATCACCTTTGTTCATTTTACCAGTGTCCAGTGACAAGTTGGAGATTCTAGGGCACGTCTTGTTTTCCCTACATATATTGACCTATACCTCTATACATATTTTGACATAGGCAGCAATCATTAATCTGCTCCTGCAGCACCACCGAAGCCAGCAATTTTCACAATAGGGGCATAGCACCAGAAGAGAAGCCATATTCTTTCAAACCTGTTTTTGGCCGTATTCGAGATATTAAAAATATTTAAGTTTTTTATTTGCTTTTTAAAGCATCAAATTATGAACAAAAATCATCATGATGGGGTTTTGTGAACGAGTTCTTCTTAAGCTATTTTTTTAAATAAGCGAGTCTTTATGAGGCGCTTTGTAGAGATTTGAAACCAGAGACAACATAAAAAGGGGTAACCCATAATGCGCCAATAATTTAGATCTGTTGTGAACTGTCCCTCTTTATCTGTCTTCTCCTCTTTCGAATCTCTTCAAATGTGCCTCACAAAGAACTGAATTCTTTTTTGGAAAAGAGGTTAAAAAACTTTATAAGTGTTCTTTATGGAAAACAGTTTTTCTTAAAAGATTCCAAGAGAGCTCTTAAAGGTTATTTATGGTGAAATTTTTCACAGAAAAACGATCTGATAAGAACTTCTCAAAGGTTATTGGCAAAGAGCCGTTTCATAAACAACTGCTCTTGAATGGTTATCCAAGAAGAACTGTTTTTATCAAAAAGAGTTAAAAAAACGTTTTAAAGGTTTTTCACAACAAAACATTTGCATCAAAAAGGAGCTTAAAATAACCCCTTGTAGGATTTTTTTCACAAAGATCTTTTTAAGAGGGTGCTTAAAATAACTTTTTAGGGCGCCAAATCTAGACAAGCCGAAGAACCCCTAAAAGATCCGTCCAGTGCGAGGACTACTCTGGAACAGCTATGAAATACCTATACCTATAATGCAAGCTGTGCTGTTTATTTTATGCCGATCCGTCTTTAACTTATAAACGGGGGAAATATTCTGCGGCATTTCACAAGAAGGCAGTTGTGCGCGCGTACAGCCAACTTCCGTTGGCGCTCAATGTGCGTGAGCGCACGGGAGCACATAGCTTCTCATTTTTTGCCAGAGATAATTGTACCTGAGTATATCGTCACTGACAAAGGTAAGAATCGCGAAGGGTTTCTCACCTCCTGCATGAGTTTCCTACCTTCGGCAGCTCTTCCGCGTCTCGTGCACGTCGAGAGCGAACGCGTAGCTAAAGGCACGGCGGAAGCCTACGGAGCGTTTGTTGGAGGTCGTGCGTTCAAAGGACACGCCCTGCCGTTTTCATTCTGTCAGTTACTGTAGGCGTAATTAACGCATATGACCGTTCTCCTCAGACTGTCATGACGTGTCGGTCAAAATTACTGAAACAAGAAAATGTTCAAAGCAAGATGCTCTGGGCAAAAATGTCGTTAAAGAGGTGATTAGCAGTTCGGCAGCAGACATGCGTTCAGCAAGTACATAATTCATCTTGTCACCTTATTTTGCAGCGTCATCTATCGGCAAGTTTTTGCTGTTCATCATCCGTTGGCAGGCCAAGTTGTCGCCACGTGGTCAAGCCTGAAGGACGCAAGCCATCGGTGCAAGTCATCACCGCGTCATTAACCCGGGATTGCCGCTAGTGGGCGACTACCACCTTCGAGGCCTATAGAACAAGAACGCGGAGCCCAACCCATTGCCGTTCGGCAGCAGACACTCGTTCAGCAAGTACATAATTCATCTTGTCATATGCTTTTGCAGGTGAGGTATTGTTGTTATCGATTTTTTTTTCTGCTGCCGAACACATTGCCTTGTGTTTTCACCTGTATTTTGTGTACGCGTATTTGAGTTTTTGAAGTATTCTTTGACTGTATAGAAATAAATAAACGCAAATAGCTAAATAAATGGCAAAACTATAGTGAAAAACTCTAGCGATACATGAAACAAGAACATAGGGAACTAAAAGCCGCGATCGAAGGGAGTTGCGAGGGGAGCTAAAGGAAGTCAAAACAAGTATGGATTTTATTAACAAAACGTTTGAAAAGATGAGGGATAAACTAGGTACATGTCATGAAGGCAATTGACATCGAGCTTCGATTGGAATGTAAGCTGCTGCATCAACAAATCAATGATTGTGAAGCGCGACTCGTACACTGCGAACAATACAGCCGGAATCGTAATTCTGAAATAAAATGAATCCCGCCCGGGAAAACGAGAACGTACTTGAAATTGTGGAAAAGTTGGGAGCAGTGATTGGCATCCCCACACTCCGAAACAGACATCGAAGCATGCTACCACGTGCCTGTTCCGAACAGCGAGGCCAATGACATTGTTGTTCAGTTTATGCGTAAAGACTGACGAGACAATCTCCTTCATCATGCCCAGAAATGGCGCATCACTTGCAGTGACATCGGCATTACGTCAGGTGGCTGTGTTTGCGTAAACGAGCCTCTGTGCCCCGCACTAAAGAAATTGCTGGGAATGACATTCGCTAAAAAGAAGGAGTGCAAATGGAAGTTCGTTCGGGTACGGAATGGTACCATTTTTACTCGTAACACCGAACAAACGCCGCCTGGGAGAGTAACATGTGTCGATGACGTCCGTAATATAATGGCGAGCTAGTTTTTCCCTTTTTATCTCTACTGAATTGTTAAGCACAGATATGTCAAACGCCTCTATTTCACCTTCTAAATTAAGCAAATGCCTTCAAATTAAGTCCGCATTTCAATTAAAACTTCCTCATCTTAAATGGATGGTGAACCAAAATTCGGGTTTCAGAAAACAATGCAAAAGATGTAGGCGGGACGCTACAATCTTCACAACACTACTTGTAAGGCGATATCTTTCGTGGAGGGGGGAGGGGGGGGGCGGGGAAGGGAGTCGCGAGCCGCATGTGGCTCGCGAGCCGCAGCTTAGTCACCCCTGAACTAGACCGACGAGGCGCGTGACGTCAAGATATCTCTTTTCCTCCTCTCTTCGCTTCGCCCCCTCAGGGCGGCGAGGCGGAGAAGACGCGAGGCCGTTCCCTCTCCTTCTCCGAAAAACAAGACGTAAATATATCTGTCAATTGCGCCTCCTTTAAGAAAAAACAAATACGGTCATCCGTTCGAGATATCACTGTATGAGTGATGATTTGGTGTTTGTAGCATCCCGTTGCACGCTGTTGCCGCCGTGTTTTCTGGAATCCAGATTTCGGTTCAGCATCCCTTTAATGTTAGGTCTCTCAAAAACAAACACGATGGCCTTGCTGTTTTGTTTCATTGCGTTCGACCACACGTTGACGCCATTATGCTAACGGACACATGGTACCGTTGTAGTGCTGACTACTTTCTGCTCCCGAGATATTTCCATTTCAACTTAAATAGAGAAAACTGACAAGGTGGTGGTATTGCTATGTTGGTAAAGAACGAAGTAAGTTGTGAGCTGTTAGAATCATTCTGTAAAGTCACTGATTTCTATGAAATTGTAACTGTGCGTTACAGAAATACGTTGCTCTCTGTTGTGTATAGGTCCCCTAGTTCACTTGTCATGCGGTTTCTTAATTTTGTGGAGGCCTTTTTTAATTTTGTCAAGGATAAAAATTACAAGTTAGTTTTGGGTGGTGATTTCAATATCGATATAAGTTCTGACTGTAGCTCGAGAAATAGTTTTTCAAATCTCTTTGAATCATGTGGATTATCAAAAGTCATAAAGCACCCTACAAAAAGGACTAACACATCATCCTCTTTGCTTGATTTGTTCATAACTAGAATTCTGCGTTTCGGGAGTTTATTTTTTTCTCGAAATTGGGTGTATTTTATATAAGTGATCATCTTCCCATTTATTTTGCTTGCAAAATAAACGCTCACATAAAAACCGTAGCTACAGCGTTCCTGTGGCTAAAGTTCAGCAGATCTCCCCTGACCAGTTAAGCCGTTTTCGAGAAGATATTGAATGTACATCTTGGCAATAAATTGTTTCTACAAATTCACTTAATTCTGCACATAAGTTATTTCTAGATATATGTAGTTCAATATATACGAAACAATTTCCTTTTGTCAACCTTAAAGCCTCTAAAAAATCGCGTAGGCCTTGGATCACGCCTAGCGTACTATCAATGATACAATTTTTGTATATCAGCATTATTTTTAAATAGAGAAAACAGTAGATTTGTAGTCTTTAAAACTGATTGAAATATACTAACGAGTCAGCAAAGGACTGCTAAGCGTGACTATTACAACATAATTTTCGATCCATTAGGAACATTGAAACCTGATATTATGTCGAAGACTATGCAATCTTTAATAAACCATAAGGCACCCCAAAACGTACCTCATCAAGTAACCGTAAGCGGCGCTCAAATAACAGACGTCACCATGGCGAACGCGTTTAATAATTTCTTTGCAAATGTTGAGGCATCAACATGTGTGTCATCCTCCTGTATAAAAAAGCCTAGAACTCATGAAATTGCCGCAGACGAATACAATTTTTTTGTTCCCCACTGATGAGGCAGAAGTTTGCTCAACTAACATGAATCTTAAAAATAAGAAGAAAAGTATTGACGCCGATAACATGCAGATAAAACCTATAAAATACGTTATTGATAAAATTGCACCGTATCTACACACACACACACACACACACACACACACACACACACACACACACACACACACACACACACACACACATACACACACACGCGCACACACACACGCACGCACACACAGCACACACACACACACACACACTATATATATATATATATATATATATATATATATATATATATATATGTATGTATGTATGTAACCTTGCGCTTGAAACCGGATTTTTTTCACTTAAAATGCAGGCATCAAAAGTTAGTGTCCTACATAAAGGCGGTGAAATGTTCGACATAAGCAACTATAGGCCCATTTCAATTCTTCCTGATTTTTCCAAACCACACGAAAGACTTTTACATGCAAAATTCCTAACATATTTGATAAACATGCTTTAATATCTGAATCAGAATATGGATTTCGTAAGCATCAATCTGCTGAAATAGCATTGCTGAATCAAAAGAACTTATGGTAAAAGCATTCGACGAAAAGAAGATAGCATTGGGAGTTTTCCTCGATTACTCAAAATCATTTTATTATATTAGTCATGACATTTTACTTGGAAAATTACCATTTTATAGAATAAGAGGCATAGCGCTTAACATTTTCAAATCGTACTTATTTAATAGAATCAGTATGTGTCTTCTCGAAATTTTCCTTCAGATAGGCTAGCCATAACATAAATAGCTCCCTAGGGCAGCATTTTAGGCCCAATGTTATTCATTTTGTACATCAACGACATCGCAAATGTGACTGAAAACAGTGATGTAAAACTGGTAATTTACGCCGACGACACCAGCATTTTTTCTTCTCATGAACATAGTCGCACTTCCTTTTCCGTAATGCAAGAAGTGTTAAAACAGAGTACTGCCTGGATACTCAACAACAAAATAAAGTTAAACTGTAGTAGGACCAAGGCTATTCTGTTTAAACCTAGAAATAGAAGGGTAAACGATCCACTTTGTCTTAAAATCAATAATGAACAAATTGAATTTGTGAAATGTATTACAATACTGGGTGTGTTGTTTTCACGAGGCATGAGCTGGGATGCTCATATAGATTACGTCTAAGCAAAACTGTTCAATGGCGTTGGCCTAATAACAAAGTTTAAAACAATACTTCGTACTCATATTAAGTTACCCATTTATAAATCATTAGTTTGTTCCCATTTTAATTACTGTAACCTTATTTGGGACACTACAACCAAAAAAAAACCTGACAAAGTTGCACCCTTTACAAAAAAGGCTGCACGTGCAATATTTTCTGTTCCCTCTCTCCATCCCATTACATCATTATTTAAGGCACTAAACGTAAAAACAATTCAGCAAATATATGCGTTCAAACTTTTAACAACGTATCGTAGGGCTGGCGGTTCAGCAAAACAACGTTCATTACATTCACTTAGCTAACCTAAAACATCCCATCATCCTGCGCGACCTTAGGCAAAATCAGCCTTAGGTAATCCGTCCATCCCGCACAGATTACCTTGATCAGACGCTTCATTTCAATTTGTCCACCATACTAAACACTCTCTACAAAAAAAGTATAAATTTAGAGGAACTCTCACATGAAGGGTTAGCAAATTTGATTTTTTCTTTGTGACTTTCTGAATACTGGCGTTGTTTTTATCCTGTGCGTTTTCTTTACGTATTTGCTGACCGCTTTCGTGGTTTATAGTCAGGTAGTGTTGCTGTTTATTTTTTTGCCTAAAGTGTCAATAAAATTTAACATTTGTATAAAATGTGTCGACATTTATGTAATATTTAGGTCTTTTGTTATTTTTTTAGTTTTTATTTACCTTTTTGCTGTCTCGAACTGCACGGGGGCTGGGACATTCGTAATGCTGCTCGCCAGCAGCTTTTTGTCTTAAGTCCCCTGTTGTCATGTCAGGAGATGTGGCAACAAATAAAACTTGATTTGATTTAATATTAGGCTAATAGCGAACCAGAGCGCAATAGGACTCACACGAGAACAAAACCAGCTTATCACTAGACGGCATTATGGAAAACGGAAAAAACGCGTTACGCTATAATTATAATTTTTTAACAAATGTTTCACGAATCTTGACGCCATAAGTTTAGGTTTATGGTGCTAAAAACATAAACGTTTCTTTGTGTAAATTCATAATGTGCTGTATTCCCCTACGTGTGTTCGGCGGAAAAATGATTTAAATAAGCAACCGGTGCCGCACACAGGAGCAGGTAAAAGTACAGCTGCATGAACTTCAAAGATGTCCTTACGTTGCTTGCGCCACATGCATTATCGAAAACGCGGCGTTGAATTTTTTTTTTTGCATCATCCGGCCAGTGTTATAAATAAAAGTTGGAATTTTAAATTTAGATGCGATGTCATCGTCGCATGAGGGCATTGCACTTCAAACTTAAATCGTTGCAAACTAAGGTTAAAAAAAGAAAAAAATACCTTACGAGTTGTTTTAAAAGCAGCTCAGCAAAGACGAAATTCTACGCAAAGTTATTTCCATCCCGCGAGATTATGAATGCTCCCCGTATAAGGCGATTTTAAAGCTCAGAGATTCTGGCCAATTACTGACCGCGAGTGGAACTGCAATAGGCTTAGGCTGTCTAGTCTCGCTTCCTCTCTTTTTTCTCCTCCGAATTTCTCGACTGCCACTTGCACTCTTTACTTTCTTGAATTCAAAAACGTATACCGTCTCTCTAAGTCGTAAAGCGAAAGCGGATAGAAAATCTCTATTTCGTAATATTTCCGTCGGCTTGTACAATCCCTGTGGGAGTGTCTTAGTTTTACATTTCGTTTAAAATGTTTGAGACTTGCTGATAGTCAAATATATTTTTGTTGCAGCAATCTAAATAAGTTATTAATAAATAAGTACTGAGACGTGCTAAGATTGCCTGGAGCTGAGCTGGTTGGTTATTCATGATTCTGAGATTCGTCAGCTGAACGAAGGATGAAATATACAAGATAGAGGGAGACAAGCAACATACACATGCACCAGCACAGTGCATGTGTATGTTCCTTATCTCTCTCTATCTTGCATATTTCTTTCTTCGTTCAGCTGGCTAATCTCAGGTGCTAAGAGTTCGTCTCCCCTTTCAAAATCTTGCAAGATTTTTTTTTGCTTCAGCGAGAAATGCACGGTAAATAGGTTGGAATCAAAGACACGGTCCTTAACCTCAGAAGGGCCGAGGTACGGATGTCAAACCCGAGGCAACCGGGGTTCGAGCTAGTCTTTCTCACGACCTGATGCCTACCTACCCCGTCAAATCCCACACGCGTTAAAAAATAAGGCCATGCTTTTTCTTGCTTTGCAGTGCTTAGTGCTCAATAAAGTGCTTCAGTTGAGCACATTTCACGAAATAAAGTCACGTGCTAGCCTGGGAGACACGCATACACATGCTGCGCATCAGCTGCCTCGTGGGGAAGACGGATACTCCATGCCACACCGCGACGCATCTTCCCGTGCTTGCGGACGTGTGCAGACCGCATCCTGTCACCACGGCTGCGCTCAGGAGCGAAAACTCCGACGCCATCGCACGGGCTGTCTCGCGACACCTCGACGGGACAAGAGAAGAAGGACGAACGCGGACGCGGTACCAGCTGCGCTCAGCGGCCATCGCCACCGGAACATGGCCTGCCCTCCCGACAATATTGTGCTCCATCCTCATTCGAGGTAGGCTGACGGCGCCTGTTCCATGAGTCGTCCTTCCTTAACCGCCGCACCCCTGTTCTTTCCAGATCCCGGTGCCTTCTACGCGGATTCCAGCTTTAATTATCGCGAAAACCCCCGCCCCTCCCGTCGGCGGCCTTTCTGTGTCGCGGTGTGCTAATCAAGTTAGAAACCGGCATTTCGATGCTCCAATATGAGCCGCGATTTGTCTTTTTCTTGATGGCATCCTCTTAGTGCATCAGAATAGGAAACCAACGTCTCATATTCGCTGCCCCGTCACAGCGAGAAATGGGACTTTTCCGGACAAGGCAGTGGTGCGTGCATTCACTGCGACGTTTAATTTCCAGTGATATATATATATATATATATATATATATATATATATATATATATATATATATATATTATGTCAAAGCATTTATAAGCAAACTTTACGCACTTACGCCTCCACGGCTTGGTTTCTAACGAACGGTGCAGGCGGCACGCATCGGTTAAATGCACAATTAAATTATGCCTACAAGGGGTAAAAGATTGGGTGTGTGTATGTTTATACAGCCTAGAGCTTGGTCTACCTCAACGGGCGACGAGTCTCCCAGCTGTAGATGAGAAATTTAGCCAGTGCCATACAACCGCTAGCCTGAGGTCTTTAATGTGCATCACGTAGTAGTGATACACGACCGTACGCCGGTATGATGCTCATTCAGATCGAAACGGGCAGGGGTGGGGCTTGAAAAAGGAGATTTTTCACTGTTAACTGATTACCGTCCCATATCGCTCACCAGACCATCATGTAAGCTCTTAGAACGTATCATTTCTAATTACATGACTGAATTTTTAGACAAGCATCACATAATCTTGTCTTTTCAGCATGGCTTTCGTAAAGGTCATTCCGCTACAACACAAGTTATTTCTACTATTCATTATTTCGCTTCAATAGTGGATAAACCTGGCAAAGTCGACGTAATTTTTCTCGACCTGAGCAAAACATTTGATAGGTACTCTCATTCCGGTCTCCTATTCAAGCTTAACAAACTTGGCTCTCAATGTACGGTTGTAAAATGGATTTCCTCACATCTAGAAATGAGCGAACAATTTGTTGATGTAGACGGTCATCATTCAGATCCCCTTTCTGTAAATTCTGGTCTTCCGCAAGGAAATGTCCTTGGTCCGCTACTTTTCTCAATTTATGATCATGATTTAACCTCATGCATTGACGAGAGAGTAAGTAATCGTTTATTTGTAGATGACAGCTTACTGTTCAAGACAATTATCTCTATTAGCAAACAGGTTGTTCTAAATGGGAGTCTAAATGCAATTACCGTGGACCGACTAGGGTTACTGACACTGACTATAACTTTTTCAAAATCAGAAAGGCGGAACACTCTGAAAAAAGTCTGTGCGTATACTTTCACGCACAACACTCGGCGAGCCAATCACCGCTACTTACAGAGGCAGCTCAGCGAATGACGATGCCGAAACATATGTTTAGACGAAGAAACGCAGTCTGAGTTGTGACATTAAGCAATGCCAAACGCCACGCTTGCATTCTTAATGTCACAACTCAGAGTGCGTCTTTTTTGTCTAAACATATGTTTCCGCATCGTCATTCGCTGAGCTGCCCCCGTAAGTTGCGGTGATTGGCTCTCCGAGTGTTGTACGTAAAAGTACACGCACAGACATTTTTTTTAGTGAATGTATCACCCTTTAACAAAGGACCTTCACCGTGGTATTAAGAGCGAAACCGTTGAGTCGACTGTTTTTGAGTCACATCTTAAGAAGAAGCTATTCATCGTGTTTAACGCTTTTGTCGTGTGCGACTGTTCAGTATGGTACACTTTGAGGAGCATGAAGTTGTCACGGCGTGAACTGGAAGATCTAAGTTCTAGTGCATGTACTGTAACTAAAATAGGCACGGATAACTGCCTCAAGGTACTGAAAAGTAATGTCAAACTAATTTTATTACTTTAGAAAAGAAATTGTATTGTAATGTCAGTACTTTCTTTTTGTGGTAATTTGTAATCGAACTACATTTTCGCAGTTTTCATAAAAGTAACTAGTAATCTAATTTAATTACTATTTTGAAAGTAATTTTGCCATCTTTAATATTATTATTATATTGCTGGAGAAAGAAACATTTGGATTACACTAATGCAATATTTTTTTTTCATTTCGTTTTTTTCAGATATGATATTACTTCAAGTAAGGCATGTCTAAAATTGAAAAGGATTTGAAACTAGCACATTGTGCTGTATTCCTCGTTTATGCTGTAGACGGATATAAATCAGGTATGCTTTGAGAGCGATAAACTATGGTTCGTTTCTTTTTTCACCGGCATGCCCGGTTTATGAAACGGTCCAGTAGATAAAAATGAAATACGCCTGTCACTTCTGGCTCTCGTAAATGCAAACTATATCTGCGGAGCTATATTTGTTCAGGTGTATATATTGTGCAGTCAGCAGCAAAGGTTTGCGGGGCGCGGGCGCGTCAACCGAAACGACTGGATGCGCCTTCTGACGGCGAGCGGCCGTCCTCAAGGTTCACGTTTCAAGAACGTGCTTTCTTTCGTGCTCGCAGTCGTGTCTTTATGACTCGCTTCCGCCCGACGTGCGCGAGATAACCGGGACCGGCGCAAGGTGCCGCTATGACAGCCATCAGGCCGCGCATCTGCCTCAGCCACCGTGATGGGGGACGCAGCCCTCGCATGCTACAGATAATATTTGGCGGCAACTTGCTGCCAGTCCCCGTTATCTTATTAGCGTCAAACAGAAACGAGCAAAAAAAAAAAGAAAAGAAAACATGATTGCGAACAAGAAAGGAAGCGCATGCGTAATGCGTGAGTCTTGAGACCGGCAACGCGCCGCGAGAAGGCGCAGCCCGTCTTTTTGACTGGCGCTCCCGTGCCCCACAAATTCTTCCTGCCGACTGTACCTCTACATGCATAATTGTATCAGTAATGTCTGTGCATTGTCCTCTGCGAATAGCGCGAGGGTGAAGGCATGTGCACTTCTACCGAAATGTTTGTATGTATGTATATATATATGTGTATGTTTGCCTGTGCGCGCGTGCGCGTGTAAATTTGTGAGCGTGTGCCTGCACGTGTGTGTGTATGTAGGTGTACGTGCGTGCGGGCTTGTGTGTGTGCGTGGGAGGGGGTGTTTTTAGTCACCACAGAGAATATCTTCAAAATGTATGTTTGAAATAATGCAACAGATACCATCTGGACAACGTAAGATTTGGTGAGCCACCTGATTTCTCTTTTTGAATATTCGTCTTAAAATGCACATTTCAGTGATTAAGAAAGGAACGGGTTCGGGTAAGCTGCCTAAACTTATAGTTTGCAGTCTCTGACAGCCTAGAAAAAACCGCGCAGTCGATGGCGTTCAGGTAATAGACGATATGGATTCCAAAGAACGAATCACGAAACGAGAGGCTTGAATATAGTAAGTCCTTACCCACGTTCATTAAACTGCCAGTTACTGCAGCCATTTTTCTTCGCCATAAATAAGCTCTCAATACGATTGATTGGCCGTTCCTGGTTTACTACTTGCCGACGTGTATCTTCCTTTAACACATATTTCCTGCTGATAAGAAATTAGAAGTGTTCGAAAACGCTACAAATAAGATTTGATCGAAGCTGTATTATTTTCAAATTGTCCGAAAATGTTGATAACCTTTAAAACAAAACGTCAAACGCAAAAAAAAAATTCATTTTTTTTTTACAGGAGGCATTGCTTTTGAAATAACGCTGCAGATGCAAAATATAAGAATTGCTAGAATGTTCAGTCTTTCCCGTTATCGCAGGCATAGCAATAATAAAAAGACTGATTTATGCCTCATTGTATAACAATATTACTGTCCCGAGCGGCATTTTAAAATGTGCCCGAAGAAAAAAAGCTGCGCGGGTAAGAACTGAACCTCGTGAAACCAATAAATTGTCGCGCGGCTTCGCTAACCACTGCCGCTGTGGAAATAAAGCGAGATATCAGCGTAGATTTTTCATGCACGTCACGCTAATGAGAACTGATCGGTTGTATTGCTGAGTAGCAGCAAATGTACGCTCATTAAAATGACGGATGGTTACGCAAACATAGGAAAGACAATTAGAGATTGATTAGCGAGACTGGTAAATCCCGATCTAAAGATGAGACACACAATAAGTATGCAAACACCAATACAAAGAAATGATGATACCACTGCACGCAATTTCGTATTATCTCGTGAGTGCTTGCGAGCGCATACAGAGGTGAATGATTTACGCACGGAGCCAATTGCAAATTTTGACAATATTTGTTTTATAAAGTGTGCAATTACTTACCGCGATCAAAATTAAAAATGTACCTCGGAAGTTTTTTTTTTTTTTTTACTATAGTCGTATTGATTGCAGCCGTTTTTATAGTTATAAATTTGGCATAGCGGAACTGCAACTGATTTATGCTTATGACAGGAGGCTTGCGCATAATATGACATTTTTAAGCTAAGTTTAGCGCGGTACCCTTGAAGGCTTTCCCATCCGGGAAAGTCTGCAAGAGTCTGCGGCATTTTTATACAGATATTCGTTCCAAGTGTCCAATGACACGGTTGCACATTAGTTACATGTTTACGGAATGACATATTTTGGCTGGCTATGATAAACACTATATGTTACGTTGTGACATATTTTGTTACTATTCCTTTGAAAACGACACTTCTGCCATTTCTGCTCAAGACAAAGTGTACTGTCGTGGAGGCCTCTAATATGTTGACAGCAGACTTGTACGTAGTTCAACTACTCTACTCAAGTTTCCGTAGTTTGACTACTTTTCTAAGTAGTTTAGTAACTTTCAATTGCATTTTTATTTTGGCAATTAGTAGTTTTTTTTAATTACTTTTTGCGAGTACCTTTTACTCAAACTACAAATTACTTTCCAATTTTTGTGGCAGGTTTGCTTATCAACAGACATTCCTGCACAAAAGATATAAGATCTTGAAAGATCAGCTGATATTTGCAAAGAGGAAGAAGCATCTGTCGTAGGCAGAGGGGGGAAGCAGCGGAGGAATGGTTTGGAAGGTCCGAAATTCCCTAAAATTTTCACGAGCCCTCACCGCAACAACCCTGCTACGAGGCGGGGGAGCGGACAGATATGTCGCAAGTGAGGCCGAGTAACTGCGGCATTAACGCCGAAGGCTGGCGTTTCTTTGTGTCCCGAAGCTGAAGGACACTTGACGCATTTGAAGAAGGGGCTTGTTCCCGCTTCTCCCCAACGTAGGAACTCTCACCGACTATAGAAAGTGTACACACGCGTCCTCACTCAAAGGAGGACACTAATTGCAGCACCACCTCTGAAGCTCACCTGGTGCTCCCGCAGTTTGTACTGTACTTGTAGAATCACGTGCTAAAGGGCAACTTAAAGGTAACCACTTTGTGTTGCCTTTCCTCTCAAAACTCAGAATATGCAGGTCTTCCAAGATTCGAAGATCGTTTGAGAAATCTTCATAAAATCGCCACCGTTTTTGCAAAAAATAAACAAACATAATAAATAAACAAGCAGTGTTGTAATGTTCTATAGGGAGCGTGCGGCACCTAAAGGGGCGCGTCGATCCAACTGATGTTCCCGCCAAACGACTATGTTGGGAACCACACCGCGGCGCCACTGTCTTGTCGCACGCTTCTCATTATCACTTCGCAGCCAATCAGATTGCGGCGTTACTCATTATGAAGGCCGAAGAAGCAATCAGGCAGCGCATGAATATAATAAGCCCTGCAGTTCTTTGTTCAGTGAGAACGGCAGGGAATATTATGTTCATGCTCTGCCTGATTCCTTCTTCGGACTTCATAATTACCAACACCGCAATCTGATTGGCTGTGGAGCGATAATGAAATACTGCGACAATAACGCCGCAATCTGATTGGCTGCGGAGTGATAATAGCGTGCGTGCGACACCTAAGTGGGCGCGCCGATCCAACTGATTTTCTTGCCAAACGACTCTGCTGGGAGCCGCAACGCGAGGCCACTGTCTTGTCGCACGCTTCCCATAAGTACATGGTACTTAAAGTACTACTTCAAGTAGGTTTAGAAAACTTTTACTTTACTTGAAGTACATTCTCTGAGCATGTGCTTAACTAAGGCATATTTTTGGTACTTTCCGAGGACAGTTCAACTCCCGATGGCGGTTGTAGGACCGATAGAAATAAGTGCCTTATAAGTTGATAGTGTTAATAGTTCGTCAGCGAGAGTAAAACAACTTCTCTGTGGCGACTTGACTTCATCCAATATGTCTCGCCAATTGCGAAAAAAAGAAAAACTGATGCACCTCTAATTACCCCCAAAACAATGCGTACCAGTTAAAAAAAACTGTATACGGGATGAAAGGGCATCATGAAAGATTGTGTTAATATGTACGTGTACTTTCTATTGAAAGTACATTTTATTTAAAGAATTTTAAGTACATTGCACCAGGTGTACTTACTACTTTACTTGAAGTACATAACCTCTCATTAACTTCGTACTTTACTTCAAGTACTTGTTAGATGTATTTTACGCAACCCTCTAAACAAGCAAACAATGTCTGCAAAACTCAAAATCAGGTAGTGCTAAACCTAAAAGTAGAAATGATACACCCGAAGCACATCGTTGACCAAAAAACAAAGTGCAAAAGAGTTAGGCACGCAGAAGTAGAACCAGCTATTAAAGCTCATCTGTAAAAAACACAAGGTCCTCTATATTTGGCTAGCAGAATTTCGCTAACAGATCAAAACATATATACTTTCTTATTAATATAAAATATAAAAGTAACTTCAAAAGTAATTCGCTACTTTTTACGGTAGTTAGTATTTGACTACATTACTTCCCATTTCAGTAATTTCTACTCTACTCAAATTACTTTTAAGACCAATACTCCGTAGCTTAACTTAATTACTTTTTTTGAGCGAATTGTACATGTCTGTATTACAGGCACAAAAATACCACATTCTTAGAAAAATGGGCATTCTAGTGCTTCCTAAAGGGGAAACGCTCATGTAACCTATGCTCCTTTTGAACGAGGAAATCTTTCGTCCTGAAAGCAGGGCAGCAAAGTTCATCCGTCGCCTGCATCTCATTATGGCGGCCCCGATAGAGCAAATTGAGCTCAATAACGCTTAACGAGGACGCTACGTCTATTGTGCGGGGTGACAAGACCAGCAAATAAAAGCGTAACTCAAGCTTTCCGCGAACTGTATTTATTTCCGAAAGCAGCTTTCTCCTGCAGATAAAGAAACTTGCGTTTCGAAAGCAGTTACTGTATTCTCGTCGTCAGCACTGCGATGCTAAACGAAGACAACCGACACCCAGTTACATCGCGCACTTTTCGTCTTATCTTTGCTATTCCTCGAGCCACAATTTCTTCGTCAACCGCACATCACGCAGTAGTAGTAAGCCATCGTGAAACCTAAAGCAGCTCTCAAAAGAGCGTATTCGGAGCAGCTGTTGCATGATAACCAGAAATTATAGCGAAGTGTGAAAAAAAGATACAATCGCTAGCCACCAGTTGGCAAGGTCCACCAGAGTAATTGCAAGTAGCTAGACTAGGTGGGGCTAGGTACCGCCCAATTCATGTTCTACAAAAATATGTTCATATGCTCACACCACCATTGCGTTTCGGGAACCTTTATTATACACACACGCAAACACATTACGAATACCACTGGCCAGCTGAACATATATACATTGAACTCACAACCATAAACGGTACATACAAACATCAAAACAGCAGCACACTAACCCAATCACTACATCTGTGCTCTGCATTTCCGCCTTTTATACTGGTCGCTTTGAAATTATGGATTTTCTCGGTGACTACCAAAGCAATAAAACCAATCACAGCATGTTGATTTTTTTCAGCAATGTTACTCCTCTGAGATTATTTGGAACGGCTCAGGGGCTGAGTCTCTTAGTAAAAAGTAAACGCTCATGCCTTAGTTATTTGAAAGCGAATAAATCAAGCCGCTCCACTGCGGTTCCAAACCATGTATTTGATTCCCCGCACGGCACGTCGTAACCAGTATTTCAATTGTAGTGTTTGTTTTTATATTTATGCTCTCCGCGCGCGGCTGCAATTAATCTGTGTAGAGGGGATATTCACTCAGGTGGAAGGAAAGCTTCATGAACAGAGAAATCGCTTTTCGATGAACTTAAATGCAGTCAAAACCGCGACTTACGGCAATTGGTAAGTGTACGGAGCTTCGCCGTGGCGAGCTACAAAACGTCTAGCGTTCATCCCAGCGCGCTACTTAGAGGACAGTTTCTTCAGGAACCGTAAAATATTTAAACAGCAAAAAAAAGGATATTTTTCTCTTTTTTTGTTGATTTTGCTTACCATTTTTCCTTAATTCTAAAATTCCCAAAAGTAAATATACGTACTTTCCGTCCTACCTTCATACTGTTCAGTCCTTTCCCCAGAGCGCAATCGCTCTCGGGGAGAAGACAACAGGATATCGCAGACGACATTCATATTGGCCACTGTACGATAGAAGTTATGGTTCAGACCAGTGCTACATTATGACTCTTTGCAGATCTTGGTCCGTATCACATGAGCGAATGACGTTTTAGCGAGCAGGGACATTTAAGCGAATCGACGTTTCAGCAAATATCGGAAGCGCGTTCTAACCCCCTCCCTCCCCCCCCTCACTCCCCTCCGCGCTGCGCTTACGCCGCATCGCGGCGACAGTCTGCTTCGGCTCATTACAAAAAATGTGAGCCCACTTGGCCCACCCGTCGGCCGTTTATTCGCTAAAGTATCATTCGGTGAAATGTGGGCGTTCGCTAGATCGTTATTCGATCAAGTGAGTGCCTCCTCCGCTGGTCGATCGATTTCATCGTAATCCCTCAAGCGGTCTTAAACTATTTAATGTAAATCAGAATGTCAACCTGCGACAACCCCCTACTCCCCCTCCCCACCCCCTGATCACGGCCCGACAGGCGGCATCATTATCTGACAGTTTACGCTATCTCATCTTGTTCTTACACCACTGACACGCGAACATAAGGTCACATCGGCGATAATTCCAGTGTTTTGTTTTAAACGCACAGCACTGCCATCGCGATGTTGCTTCTATATTGCTGACACGCAGAAATACAGAACCACGTTGATTGCCGGTTAGCACTCGGCATCGGAAAACAGAACCGAACTCAGCACAGAAGGCACCCGGCATCCGGCAGCAAAACCTGCCTTTCTTGGACGCAGTTTCCACTATTCCCATTACGTCGTCACCGTCGCCACATTATTCCGCGTGGTCCGCGTGGTTCCGCGTGGGTTACGCAAACCGGAGACGGCCATCTTACTCCAGTGTACGTAGCGCTGCTGGTACAGCTCCGGAACTTGGCTGTTTTTAACGGCTTCATTTGCTCGTTTAATAAAAATAGTGGTAAACAACCTTTGTCCCTCTTGTTCCGCTTCTCCGGGGATTATTTTCGTCATTCTTGTCCAGCTCGCTTGCACCTTTGCATTTAATTGCATTATAATGTTCTGCATGTTTGGACTGGGAGACGGAATTACAGACGGCCTTCGCTGCCACTGAAGCTCAATCAACTCGACAACATTTATTAAATAACGTGTGCGACCTGCTCGAAAAACGAAACCGAAAGATGACGAGGCGGGAGGGCGGGGGCTTCCTGCCGACTGCCTGGAAAAGAGAAAAACGTCTCGTCCCTCCCTTCTTCTCTTGTTCGCCTGGGGGCGCGTCAGTAGAAGGGAGGAAAACGCGCCGTTGCTACCTTTTTCCTCGATTTTTTCGTAGTGTGTATATATATATGTTCTATCTATTACATCTTAAAAGTGGAAGACTTGTAGGGATGCGATCGTTTTAAATGCAACAGATTTACTTTTTTTGTTTCGGCTTTGTCGTAGAGTGATGCCGAATCAGAAAGATGACAAGTGATGCAGAATCAGAAAGATAGCCGCATAAATTCGCGTTCCAACTCCCCGAAAATCGGGTTCAGTGGTGGGTGCAGTTATTTTTTCCCTATTTGCGATATTTCGCAGAAACCATTCACATCGCGCGCTCATTCGCATTAATTAGTCCGTCCAGGCGGAAATTCCTTCCGCAATCGGCTGAACACTACGCCCTCGTTAAGTGTTGTGTAACCTAGCTCTGAGCCAGCGTGTGCGGCAGGAACTGATATATTACGCAATCACCGGTACGTTGGCCCCACACAGTCGACCTCGCCGCTTTCCCTTCGCCCATTGTTATCCTGCTGGACTCACGATACACGCGTGTCAACTTCTCGCTTTTATACCAGTTTTTTAGGAAACCTAATTTATAAATATAGAGTTTCGTGTTTTTGGTAAATACCGATAAACCCGAAAATTAACCCTGTGTTTTATCAACACAGGGAAAAACAGAAGAACACCAAATTGCAGCTGTCCTTAAAAAACAAAGTGAAGAAGCCACAAAAAAAAAAATTTAAGCTGCAAGAGAGGAAACTCTACATATACAGGTTTATTTTGTGTTGTCCCAGAACACAGGCCTTAATGAATTGTTCGCGAGGCTGCCTATCCTTTCTTCAAAATCTGGCACCTTATCTCGTTTTTATCTTTTATCGGTACGGGGACGTTTTTATCGTGTTCAGTGTTTCAGTTCGTTGGTTCAGTTCAAGTCCTCACGCGTTTCTCCCTAAAGGTTAGGGAATTCAATGTACCATTTTCTTCCACATAAGCCCCGATAAACCCCTATTGATTGTAAGACAAAATGTTTCCGATCAAAATGGTGTCGGAGAAAATAGTCGCGAACAAAATGCTCTCGGTAAAATGTGGTCCGAATTGTAAACTCGGAGAAAATGGCCCCGAGGTCTTTTCGACACCTTGGACGCTCCTTAAGTTTAGTGCACACCTACTATAAAGCTTTATTCAACATGCGTGTAATTAATATTTTAATGTGTTCAAGCTTTTCGTGTTATATTTCATAGTCGCTTACGAGGTGTGAACGGCAGGGAAAATCTACAGCCACCCCACGTCCAGCGCGAGCTTCCTTCCATCGACCACGATCCGGGGTCTCGTGCAGTTCGAGAGAGCGCGCAAAACAAAACTAGGCGGAAGGCAAACACACGCCCTGCTGTTCTTATTCTGTCAATGACTATACGAAGCAACTCAAAAGAACCCAAATGTTCATTAAATTTTGTATTGTCGCTCAAACGGTTTTGTGCCTTCTATTGGCATAAGACAAAGCTCTGTAAAAAGCTGGAGCCTGGAGGTCACTAAACAAATGCTTACGCATAGACTAAAAGCGCAAGGTCATGACGCACTTTCTGCGCTTGATTGGACTGGCAGGTAATAACCTACACAAAAAAGTAGGCGGACGCCATTCGTACGTTTTCTTTGCAGCATGGCATGATTGATCCTATCATTTCGTATCGTCGGCTGCACTCTGATTTTAGTGAAACGTACCCTATTGAAATTAACCTTTGAGACCTGATACTTTTTGGAACCCTCTCAGCCCTTTAAACTCCTTTAGCCCTTCAAACCCCTTCAGCATCTCAGACCCCTCAGCCTTTCAATGCAGTTGTTGAAACTGGATTTAAAGTTTATTTTATACTGAGTTTTACTTGCATGTTGAAACACAGAAAGGCAATAACAATCAACGTGTTCCGAAACCAGAGCGCAAGTAGCTGTAAACATTATAAATGAGACCGAATAGCGGAAAGCGAGTTATTTTTCACCCAAGTAAAACTTTCGAGATACTCTCAATGGCGCTTGGTAAATTCATGAGATATACGGTAGTTCAACATCCCAAACCGAGCAGGTGCACGACACAAACACTGTCAGGAACATGTTCAGCGAAAACCACGAACGCGAAACCAACATCGGCCGGCATTGACGAAATCCCAAACACGATCACGGTGTCACTTCTGGTGCCGTCCTGGTTGCGTCTCCTGCGTTGCTTTTGCTCGCTGGACAATCTTCTGAAGGCGAACGTAGGAAGAGGCGCAAGAAACGGGGCACTGAGAGACGTTCTCTCTTATCCGCAAATCGTGCTGCTTTAGGATATAGACATAACGTGTGGGACGGGAAGCCTACACCGAACGACCGCTCCCATGCATGGCCACCCAATACAAAACGGCCAAGCCGCTTCCCCGGCGCATATATCCTGAAGGGTCACGCAATGTCCCTACAAACCCGTTACAACTATTTTGATGGGTCACTTACTTTACCGAAAATGATTGTGACAGACCCCACAGGTCTCTAGAAAAGCTATTGTTGGCCTATCACGGCCCTAAGAAAATCTTGAAGGATACGACTGGCAGCTTAAAAAATATTTGACGGAAATTTTGAACCTCTCAGAAATTGTTGAATTATACGTCAAGACGTTTAAAAAATCTCGGTGGGCCCACATACGGTTTTTTAATGAAGTAGTGTAGGTGTGGGATGAAAATAGTCACGTCTTGCGAAAGTATCTTCTGAAACTAAAAATTAGTGCAATGGAGCTGCAAGAAAACGGCGTTC
This sequence comes from Ixodes ricinus, assembly GCA_037355805.1. Taxonomy (NCBI): domain Eukaryota; kingdom Metazoa; phylum Arthropoda; class Arachnida; order Ixodida; family Ixodidae; genus Ixodes; species Ixodes ricinus. The sequence goes on from JAZHYW010069947.1 coordinate 144,182, forward strand.
ACATGATACATCAAAGAAGTTATCATGCACATACTGCATACTACCAATGGCGTTTTATGTAACCTCTTTTTCCTCGTGCTGATTATATTAAATATTACATAAAATATTTGATATATTTATGTACCTTGTAGATTATATTTATGACTTCATTTTCTCCTTCATTTTGATGAGCTACTGGCATGCAGTGTGTTTCAAATGATATAAGATATATATATATATATATATATATAAACCTTAAAATGGTTAACGTTTCATAAGTATTCCATAAAACATTTCCTTTTCATTATGTTCATTTTGTACCAAGTACAAAAAATCGACTAACCTCTCGAAGTTCATGCAAACTATGCCACAAAGTTTACCTGGGACCATTTTGTCTCAGATGGCTTTTTAGTCCGTTTTGTCCGGGGCCATTTCGACTATGGCCATTTTTTACCGGGGTCATTTTGTCCGGGACAAATTTGCCGGGACCATTCCAGCCCGACTTTTTGTCTTATGCCTCGAATATGTACAAAGAAGTACCAAATCTGCAGAAAAAAATATACTCCCCAAAAACACTCCCGAATTAAAAAATAAATAAAAAAAACCGAAAACACGTAACCTTATTTATTAAGCACGAGAAAATTAGGTAGTGTGAAAACTCAAAAAAAAGGGGAGAAGTACAAACGCAGCAATGACTTGGGGTTTCCTCAATATGACTGCCGACCAACTCGCCTGCGCATTTCAACTCCCTATTTGAGTTCCAATATGTGCTTTCTTATAAAAGAATTTCTTACACAGAAAAAGACAACCCCGTAGCGACCTTGGCTATGATGTTGTGCATATTAACCACGTATTTATTGGTATAAATTAAAACAAATTAGAACTACCGGAATTGTCAATCACATACGTTTCAAACGTCAATGCTGTTTTGCAAGCTTGCGGTATAAAATCAGTGCCTCGGAATCTTCTTTGTTCTTCTAGAAACTGCGAAACATTGATGGCCCATCATTTCTTCGCCCGTCTCCTCTTTCCCAAATTGATCCGCCTTCTCCCTTTGCTTGTGTTTATTGCTTTCGCAATTGTTTTCAAAGGACCCGTCCTACCAAGCGTGGTTCCAGATGGCGCGAAACTATGCAATCACAATCTTTTTCACGGCGTTCTGGGGAAAGATTTATTCAAGGCGCGCATCCAGACTAGAGCTAAATTAAGTCGAGGTCGACAAGCCATCCTTTTCGCGCGTTATCCAACTGCGCGAGGCTAGATAGGTATACATTGGGCTTGTACGTTGAGCTCCATACCCAGTCTATTTGCTCCCTCAGCTTTAGTACAATCCAGTCAATGGAACGATGTGCAGATGATCACCGAAATTTAGGAGGCAGTCATATTACTTATAAAAAGCTGATCTTGCGTCAAAAGCAAAGCCCTTTATTACGTAAGATGTATTGTGTGAAAGCGTGTTGTGTGCACTTAATCGGCAGCACTACGCGTAGACATAGCGGCGACGAGCAGCGAACGGACTCTATCTTCGTTCCGAGTATCGTGTTTGTGATTTAGGCTGGTCTCTTTATTTTCCTCAATCGATAACTTACAATCTTGCACCGACAGTTTTCTAAGTCGGGCGGGTTCGTTGAACACCGGCATAATGCCTATCTTCCAGAAGGAACCCAGTCGATAGCTCGATGGTAAAACTCGGAAACAGCTGTCAGAATAATTTAAATCCCAGCATATTCGATGTTTTTTTTTTTTCTAATTAGTGAGCCTGGGGCAAAATGCGACATTTTGCGTTTAGCGCCATTTTTATTTAAATGTCGCAATGCAGGAATGTTGATACCTTGCCGGCGTGTGCATACATATATTTACTTTACTTCTTAGAAAAATTGCTACAATTGGTGGAAGCACGATGGTGAAAAAGGTTCGTAGTTTTTGTTCATGCGTCGACGAACCGCCGGAATGTTGTGAAATTCTGCAATTGCATTATTCTAGAGGCGTGCAGCTCAGGCTGATAAAGCTGCTCTCCCAAAGTAATTCACTATTTGTTTTCGTTTGTTTTATTAGCTAATTGTAGGCGAACTTTTATTGCTCTAGGATTTTGTTGTTATGAATATAAGATTGTGTATATATGAGTACCCGCAATGGAGAAAACGCGACCCTATCGCTATCAACTGACGTGAACTAATTTTTAGCGGGTTTAGTGTTTGTTCCCGAGCCATTGCTTTTTTTTTATTGTTTGGGATGTACAGAAATGCAAAAAAAAAAAACAAGTAGGGCTTCATGGTGCGAAAATGACATCAAGAAATCGCTTAAAGATGTGCATCTGCAGCGTCAGTCCATTTGCGGGGCAGCCAAAACCGTTTCGCGGATGCACTCCAAAAGCGTGCAGAAACATTCAACGAATGTAAAGAGCAAGTGCTTTAACAAAGAAATTCGTATCCAAATTTAAACTTCTTTACAGCCAGCAAAAAATAATGCTCATTGAACATTTTTGTGCGCCCGGAGAAGTCCCCTTTTTGGACTGGCGCAACAAGGATGTACAAAAGAGTGTTTTTACACCTACTGTGAAACAAATGAAACCAAGAAAGAAGATTGTTCAGAGTGAGTCAGTAAATCGGTAAATTTCTGATTTACCGAGTAAGTGGTTCTGATTTACCGAGTAAGTCGGTAAATCAGAAGCGCTTCTGCAAAACGGGCGACGAGTGCCAGCGCGACTGGCAGTGCCTGGCGTGCAAAGAAATAGGCAGCGAAACAGCGCCCCGTTCTGTGTGGGTCCACTGCACGACGAGCGAATAGTGGGGCTCACAACGATTGCGTGGGGGCCCTTGGAGCATACTTCAATCGTTATGAGTGCGATAAGTGAGCCGTCTTCATTTTTTGACAGGGTGTCTCATTTTGCCCCATTACATAGCTGTCTCGTTTTGCCCCGCAGGGGTCCGAGCAAAATAAGAGACTCGTGACGGTTCTTTTTTTTTTATCAAGAAATATTTTGTAGTTGTAGTAACTCGGGTTTATAGTCATCTTACTGACAGCAATGCCACGAAAGCAAAGAAGATTTTCGTGCCGTTTTCTCTCTTGATTCGCTATAAAATGAAAAACAAAAACGTTTCGAATGTTTTCGCCTTATTTTGACCCCACCTTACCTCTTATAGGCGCTTGGAGATGTGTAAACTCGTATCGATCGCTGTATTCGGAATGCAACTTTCTATCATTGCTTCGTATTTAAGGCAACAACCACTCATCTAGTCGTTCGCTTCTGGATTTTATGCCAGCATAGGAATTTAACGTTTGTCTTTATTGAGGAGATGTCTGCAGGGAGTTTACCTGGAACTAATGTGACACGACTGTTATACGAAGGAGAAACATGCCTCAGACAGTGTATGCACACTGCCTTTTGTATGATGCATCCGCAGTGGGACCGCGGCTTTAACATCAACGAAAGGGCTACGTTGCTCTATGTCTATACATCTCTCGCGGAAACGGCCGTTTCTACTGGAATTGTTTAAACCCGTGCGAGATGTCTAGCGGTACACGATCTCAAAAATTGCCTCGAGGTAAGTCATGCGGACCACGAATCGTGTAGCCGTACACCAAAAACACAAACCAAAAATGCAAAAAAAACTTCGTAATCGGAAAAACAAACACACAAATGAAACCAACCTTTTGCTCCCTACATAAAAAAAACATACACACAGACACACCGAATGAGAAAAGCAACACACCCTGAGGGGGACAAATCGTAATCTGAAGGCTGTACACAAAACCGATAGAACTTTGGTTCCATTTCCTCGGGGCTTAAGAGCCTAACGTTTAATTAAATTGGCGGCGTGACAACAGAAAGAGGGTTCCGAGTCCTAAACCTCTTCAGCTCGCTCCAATAAACATAAACCTTTTGCCATCCCTAGAAAGGAAGAAATTCAATAAAAGTTTAACTGGAACTCTCGTCATTCCCGTCGCACTAATATGCTTGCTTTACTTTTTCTCGTATTCAATTCAGTGTTTTATTATAATATTCATTATTATTTTTGTTTTTATTTTGTTTTACGCCTGCGTCAGCGTTGCCCCACCCTCCACTAAAATTTTCTATATAGCTTAAGACAAATAATAATATCTTGGAGGTTTATATCTCGAACAAACGAAGGGCCTTTGGAATGGCACAGCGATGGACTGAAGATTAATTTAAACCACCTGGGGATAATTCAACGGATGCTCCAGTTTCTTTACAGTTACAAAAAGGCTTCCGTTATAATGCTGACTTCTCGGCCTAGATGGTGATTCACTAGAACTCGCAGGCCAACGTTTTGCCCTCGTAGCCACCGAGGAGTCTAAACATATTACAAACGTGAACAAAACGACCTCGTTCTCCTCGCAAATACGCGTCCGTAGTGTGGTCAATCTATTCCACTGCTGTCATGAATCTCAATACGTTGAATAAGTGTGTCCTTCTTTCAAAACTTAAGCAGAAAAAGATTCGATATTCGACTTAGGTCATCGAAGCGCGTCGTTATGCAGAAGCCGTTTCATTGTCCCGAAGAGTCACTAACCCGGAGTGCCAATAAAGAAGTTATCGTTGGCGACAAAAACACGACTGTACTCACAACCGCGAGAAATCAGCAGAGTTTTTCATGCACTTACCTCCGAGTCACGTAAATGCAGCCGTCGAGAAGCCAGCGGAGAATCGCACGAGTAAACACAGCACTTATCTCTTTTTTTCACTTCACTCGGTTTGACGAATCACAAAAACGACGAGGAAACTTTTTTTTTTTTTTCAAGAATTCCACGGAGGAACACGCCGGTCTCGAGACTTGGAAGTCCGTCTCCTGCAGCTATGCTGGAACGGGGCAAGCAAGGGCCGGCGAAGCAACTCCAGTGCTCAGTCGTCGCGCATCCCAAAGAGGCGAGCGTGCAGCGCGTGATCAACAGGCGCGCTGTCGCGGACCCGCGGCTCCGACCCCGGGAGGTTGAACACTGACTTCAGGCCGCGACCGCGCCGAGTGTTCACTGGGCGCCCTCCACTCGCCTCCGGCCGGGCTCTGGATAGCGCGGAGCACCGGGGCACCCAAACAACCAAACAAAGAAACAAGAAATGGGCCCGTGGCGCCATCTACGAGCCGCGCTATAAAACTCTCGGTGTTTGAACCCCCGGCCCGGCTGCCCGCCGCCACGAAATCTCGATGCTCTAAGGTCGGTTTCGGATGTGTGAAGAAATTATGGGGTTTAAGAGGAAGAAAATAGACACCTGTAGTGCATGTTCCAGGTTTTTATATTAAAAGCACACGAGGAACACGCGAAGCAATTCTGTATATTTGACGAAGCTAAGTGTACACAAAACAGCTGGTTGGATGAACGTGAAATTGAAAGTTCGCTGCCGGACTGAGCCTTTCAGAAGGTGCATTTTTCGAAGCGAAGCGTACACAATGTTCTGTGACCAATTCTATGGATATGCCCTTGGGCTGTGTCCAGCTTATCGCGACTATGTGCGCGTCCGCGCAGCACATGCTCCCATACAAATACATCGGGGAAGACTATTCCAATAAACCCTTCTGTTTTTTTTTCTAATTTAATTTTGACTTACTATTGTGGCACCGAAGCAATTTTAATTTATATTGCCATGTGAATCGCCTCTGACTAGTCGACACCTTAGTCAGATTGTGAATATGGCAGGTATAACGAGTGCTTTCAATGGTTTTGTCTGGATTTGGTTTCACGGTTCCTAGTTAAATGGCCAGTGACAATAATCCCAACATCGATGCATTTTTGTGGTCTCAAACGCTTTAAGAACGTGTGATATATCCATAAAATTTTCATCGCGAGAAAAAAAAAATTAAGAAGGGGGATTTTAGCTTCTTTTTTTAATTACGTAGTTGGCGAGGGTACTTCTGAGAAATAAAGAGACGATGCAAGTTGCATGTTTGTTGCACAAATTCATGACGTTCTACGGACATGTTTTTACGACAATTGAAACACTATTCCGCTGACTTCGAAACCTAAATAATCGGAACCCGAAAGTGTTTGTGACGAGACATCGGCGGTGTCCCTGTTTTCTACTTCATATTATGAACATAGTGTTGCACGGCAGCCGTGCTGGGAGCTTTGAGTGGCATAAGGACGATGGGAAATTCTGCGAAACCTCGGACAAGTTGCTTCATGTAAGATAACCTCTCGGACTTCGAGGGAGAATTAGTCGAGAAATCACAAAGACTGGGCTCCGCTTCGATGCCGAAACTCTGCAACACGTTATTTACCTCTTTACCTTTCTAAAAAGCGTTTGAGACCCACTAACTAGAAGACTGCTAGAAACATAAAATCGAACTAAAAGGTTACGCGTCGCCTGCACGCGGAGAAAAGTCACGTAGCGAGAGCACAGCGAAAGAGCGCTCACTGACATGTTGGCAGGCGCGAGCACTCCAGATTGCCGTGATCGATGAGAAAGAATGAAAGTCAAACGACAGTTTATGCATGAAGCCATTCAAAAAGGCAAGGAGTGCACCATTTTGCACTACTTTAAAAAATGTATGAATACAACAGTGCGCTTGGTGCATTACGGGACTTTCTTCGACACGGAGAATGGCATGGTTTCGATTTCGATTTAATCGTTGACGAAGTATTGCATCTCAGCACTGCATGAAAATGAAGTCAGCGCTCGCTCGCATTGCATTGATTTTTCTTCGTTAGAGCCCCCGTTGAAAGACGGACCCCCAGCGGCCGTAAGGACCAGCCTAGGTTTAACGAGGAGTAGGATTACGAACGGTCGCGTCCCATACCTTTCTGACGGCCAGGCCACTACTCCGGAGTGCAGCATGACCCTTCCGGCTCACTCATCGTTTAAGAAGCTTATTGAGGGCAAGATGGAATGGGATGACCGGCTTAGCATGCTTTTTCCATGTGCCTTTGTATTCCTGTTTAGATGCGCACAAACTCTGTCACGTCGACAAAAAAAGTGTTTTAGCATTTCATTTTTATTGGCAGACAACATCTGCACTAATATAAATTTAAGGTAACTCGCATATTTCAAAAAAAGAGTCAGTCACGGTATTTGGTCGTGACGTGATGTCGTGAGGTGAGATTGGGAAATCGAAACCAAATTTGTGGCCAAGATGATTTACATGGTTCTACTCCGCTAAGATCGCTTTGGTTTTGCAAGGTGTACTAGCGGCGAGATGTTTTGGTGGCGCCCTCCTACGGTTCCCACTCCTGACGTCATTACCTTGCGAAGAACAAGCTTCCTTCTGTTTGTAATAAGCATCCTGGAAGCTCGAAATCATTGCGCTTGAAAACCAACGTTGCCAACACCACCGAAATTTAAGTTTTTGAATTCCTCTTATTTCTGTCGCAGAGAAATTTTTGCTGACGTCATAGTCAGCACTCGGCCATCGTGGAAGGCCGATCACAGCGACGCTTTCGATCGCGCACGTCGCCAATAGGATGCCGACATTAGACTGTACTAGAAACAATTAACTTACTCCAAAACTTGAAGGGCCTCACCTCGGCGGAAGGGCGTAGTACGGCGAACAGCAAGCATTCGTGATGTGCGCACGTGACCTTCCACCGCGAAGACGTCTGCTCCTTTTTGTGTAGAAAATCTTCTTTTTTGCGAATACACCGTAATTCGTGGTTAAATTGTTTAGGCAATTGAAAGTTAAGAAACAAAATGACCAGCGTGCAAACGAGCTGGTCCGTATTAATCATGATGTCTAAAACCCTGAGACTAGGACGAAAACTTGAAAATTTATTAAAATAAAACAGAATAAATGTGAGAGACACGCGTCTTAGGAGGCGCCTGGTGTCTCTGACGATGGCGAGAAATTTAGTACGCTGGTACAATGATCATCCATATCGAAACGGGCGGCGGCATGGTTCCAGTCTATGATTCCTGGTGTTCTGCGGCGCAATTGGTTCTTCCTCTGCGTTATTCTCCTGACGTGTTTAGGTTTGAAGCCAAGTGTGCCAATGAACAAGCGCTTGCCTCGTTCAGCAGTTGGAAGAATTATGGCCGGGACGGAGTGAACACGCGCGATCTCTTACGGCCTTTGCACGAGGAGTAGTTGCTCCCTGCAGCGGCAGCTCGAAGGGGTCGCTGTAACCCTACCCATCCTACAGCGATTTAATTCTCTCTGAGAGGCACCTCCTCCTCAACGTGTTGGCCTCTTTGATATGGGGTTGGGTAGGAGAAGTTTCTATGGTAATTAGACCCACGGAGCATGAGTCGGCCTGCCTAAAGGGACTAATGTGGAGCACCTTTTCCTCCTCCTCTACTCAAAAAGCAAGTTTCTATAAACAAGCATTTATTATTGTAAGCCAAAACTTATTTCACTCGGCTCACTACAGTTTTCTCAAATAAGTACAATGGTAGACATTTTCAATCGCAGTGGTCGGGTAACATTTGTTCACGATGGCTTAGGCGGTGTTGTGCAAGGTAGTGCGGTTGCACCCCGATGCGGCTAATGAAGTCCCATTGCGCCTAGGCGAAGTGAAGACCGCAAGAAAAGCCGCTCTCTAGCCCGGCCATAGAAGAACATAGCACGGCAGCACTGAGCATCTCGCCTTCATTTTATTTCGCAAGACTGATTGTGGGGACTTGCAAAAAGGAAAAAGAAGAGCGAGAAAACTTCATGAGTTATGATCCAGGGCCAGCTTGCTAAAACAGCGTCTCAGCTGAGACTGGCTGAAAGAAAGCACTGCAAAGGCTAAGGCGCGCGAGCGTCTTGAGACTCGGCTTGAGTCCAGTTCAGTTCGTGCGCTGGCTTTGGCAGTGCTTTCCTTCCCCGGTTTCAGCTAAGACGCTGCAGCTAGCAAGTCGGTTCTGACTGCTTATCATTAGTTGCAAAGGACAAGAGTTATGGTGGGCGTAAAGCGCAAAGTGGAAGCTTGGAGTCATTGTATTATTAAAGAAGCACTGTGAAAGTTGATCGTCTCACATAAATCTTATTTCAATAAATAAAATAAATATTGATCAAAAAGACGACCTAGGGAGGGTTTCGCCCATGTGCAACGCTTCTGGTAGCGCACTTCATGGGAAAGTTGTTTATTAGACCCTTTTCCTAAGCGTCAGATTTGAGTCAAAAAGTGGGTTGGGCATAACACTCTCCGTGAGTTGGTATGAGTCGAGTAACTTTGAAAGGTAAAGAATCCCTGCACGATGGCGGACAGAACAGAACCGGCACGGTTGAAAAGTTGGAGCTTTAAAAAAATATGTTTGTTTATATTGGAGTGAAAGAAAATAAATTACACTTCGTCATCGCTATCATATATACTTCAATATTTGCACCTTTCATGGAATCGAAACATGGTGAGCAGCATTGAATTGCTAATTTATAGGCACTATACTTCGTTTCACCTTACGTCCGGACGCAGCGGATGCTACGAGCTATCCCATCCAATCCCGTTGTGTGGACGTAGCCGTGGTACGCTTTCCGCGCGTCGCTGTGCCCCCTCTCCAAGATCACATGACACACACACGGCCTCTGATTGGTTCCGATGGCTCATAGCATCCACGGCGCCCGGACGTAAGGTGAAACGGAGTATAGCTGTTTTCGAGAACTTGCTCGTGAGCCCCGTGACAAGCTTCTTGCTTCTTTTTTTTTTTTTCGCACGATTAATTGGGATTTATGCGAGAACAAGGAAGAAACGCGATAAAATATTCGAGACAAAAATCCTCTGCGCCAGGGACGGAATCAGCGCCACCTTTCCCGAACTTCTCAGTCTCGAATTTCAGCCACCTTTCAAAAGATGGCGCATGTCCGCGTCATTTGATACAATATATGTCCTTTCTGACAAATAAAACAATCAGTCTTGTTAAAAAAAAAATAATTCAAAGCGATTTTAACTAAAACGAGAAAAGCTCTAATAAAAAATCGTTCTTTAAATAGCTGTTCTCCTCTCTGAACCCGTTTTCTGCGTACAGAGTCGAGCTTCAAAAGAGTCCTATGATTTAAAAATATTTTAAACAAATCTGACTCTCAATACAACCAAACCAGCCCTACAGAGAACCATCCTAATTACTCTAGCATACAATTAAAAAAAAAAGAGGTTAGACGCTAAAATTTTGTGTGAAGAAATCCAGAGCCCGTGAAGAAAATTCTTTAAAATTTTAGCATAATAATGTGGTGTTTACGAAAAAAAAAACTGCTGGCGTTGCGCTTCCCATATTTTTTATTCTGAGTTCCTTTGTTTACAAGGAGCATTCCCTTAATTGTCGTTGCTGCGATATGATGTGAAACTGAATTACGACACTTAAAATTCGTATAAAAAAGGCAGTTTGTGAAGAAATAAAAAAAATGCGAGTGTTTTAATAACGAAAAAAGAAAAACATAAACACGGAGCCACACGAACCCTTCATCTATTCGATCAAAAAATAACAACGCGTCTTGGATCCATTATAAGTTTAGGTACTTACAATGTGTACAGGCAAGTCTTTAAATTGATCAAATCTTGAACTTTTTTTATTGTGCGTTAGGTTTTGACAAACCAATGCCACCTTCTGCACAAAAATAATAATATTAAATTAACCAAATAAAAAACACGAAATACGTGACACGCGCACACAGATGACAGTTGCACAGCAAAAGGAGAGTTAGCACAGCTGCCACCGGTATTAGAGAGTTTTCGTAGATAGTTTTCGGCGTCCCGCAACGCTCTCCGCGACCCTCCAAGATACCCGGAACTCTACAGTAAAGGCCATGGGCGCGCAGACGCAGTAGCGCCTTTTCGTTGCGGAGGGCGTAGCGGAGGAGGAATTCGGTCTACGAAAACTCCCTATTACGGTTGGGGCCGTAAGACCACCGCCTCAAACCTTTATTTTCAGTTTCACGCTGGTCCAGCCTTTTCCATCCGCGACAATTTGCCTTCTTCGTTGCCCAGGCGACGCTGCAAAAAGAGACTCGTTCTGTGTAGTACAAACGTCGACGTCTCAAACTCCCACAAGTCTAGGAGTGTGTCTACTCTGGTGCGGAATGAAAACACAAGGAAAATACAAAGAAACGTCAAAAGTTCGAACGCCGTCATCAAGTGGGCAGAGCCGCTGTACGCGTGTTGCTAGGATACGTTCCTCCCGCCATATCACCTAAATGACCTTTTTTTCGAATGTCCAGCCTAACGATTCAGCATCGCTAGGCTAGACATTTGAGAAAAAGGTCACGAAGTGACGGAAAGGAGGAGAAGAACGTATCCTAGCAACGCTCGCACCGCAGCGCTGCCCTCTATGACGTTTCTACGTCATCGCGAAATTGACGCCTGTCACCCGTGTGAGCGACGTCCAGAGGCAACCCCACCGAGAGGAAGTAGCTTCAACGAGGCGTCCCTACTCTCGGAAACCGGGGTAGGGTATTCTAGAAAGCGATGAGCAGTTTTTGCTTTTAGTGACGCGACGGTAACCAATCCTGTGAGTCGCTGAGTGTCGCATCTGTTTTAGTACAGGTAAAAGTTCTGAGAAATATTAAAAACCTAATAGGCATTGTTGAAACAAACCGCTCTTTTCTGTGTTCTTTTGCAAAACATTTAAGAGTTAATTCAAGAGAAAGTTTTTGCAATATTACGCGTAATGCGGGATGCTCGCTACGCGCCTTCTTTAAAGTAACGTGTCAGAATAAGAAATGACACCCACATGTTAAGCTTGGTTCTTTTAATAAAATTTTAATTGAGCGGATAAAGGTGTTTATGTCAATTAAGTTTCAATTTACATACCTGTATGTCTCGTTTGCGGCACACACCAATTGCTCCACTGCCTTCTTTTCAAGAGCATCAAAGTATATAACTGCCGCAAGCTCCTTAATTTTTCTGCCACAGCTCAATATATTGACAATCATCTGAAATATAGAAGTCCTAGGCACAAAAATTGATAACCAACTGAAAAACGATGAGGGCACAACCGCAGACTAGCCAGACAGAAAAAGCTGGAATATAAAAACAGTAGTGTCCACGTTCAACTTCGCACGTTCCTGTTTTCAGTTGCTTTTGGATATATGTATGAAACAATTTTGTTATTATTATTATTATTATTATTATTATTATTATTATTATTATTATTATTATTATTATTATTATTATTATTATTATTATTATTATTATTATAATTATTATTATTATTACCGAAAAGTTCAGCTACGGAACAAACAAATCTGAAAATGGATACACTGCTGGTGTGGCTGTGAAAATAGATGCTTATTTGATTCCCGGCGAGATGTCTGCGGGAGATGCAAAGTCAATCACTTCAGGCCATGAAGGTATAAAAGGAGGCATCTACATTTGGACACAGTCCTGAAAAGGCCAAAAAGGTTCAGATACATGTTTTGATCAGCCTTCATGTATAGTTTGGTGTGCTCGAATGTGAAAGGTTTGTTTGAATGTTTACTTGTACCTGAGATTCAGGTTAATGTTTACATAAACCATCAGTATCGTACCTTGAAAATTGTCTAACAAGTGCGAAGTCTGTAGCCTGATGATAAGGCAGCTCAGGAGCATGTAGAAAACATACGCATGGATGTTCTTCGAATGAGACGCAGGAAATAGTTGTTAGCTCCTCCAACTTCCAAGTCATGGCTGCAGACTCTACAACAACATGCATGGAGATGGCAAAAATGCATACTGTATTCGTGTAAAAAAAAGAAAATGTGACAGGCCTATAGTTACGCGTCTTCGGTTTTTTATTTTTTTTCCAAGTTTGGCAAACTCTTTTTCGGTTTTTATTAGGAAAATTTAATTTTCAGTTTTTATCGGTGAATATCTTTTTACACGAAAGCTTACTGGTCTTTTCGGTGAGTATGTACTGACGGGTCGCATCCTTTTCAAGCAGGTTTCTCCAAGATGCAGTACATTAGGCACACATCTGAATTAATCGTACCGCTGGAGCACTTGCAGACGTGATCATAGATGACCTTGGTTGACACTTCCATCGGGGAAACTATTCTAGATCGAGAAATTCGAAATCATAACCCTTGGCACGCTTTTTCGTCCTTCACGTTTATATGATTATCAAAGCTGCTTTAATCTAACCAGAGAGAAGCTTGAGAGAGGGTGCTAAAAGAGCTTTGGGTTTTTCCCGGCAATTAAAACAATATAACGTTCCCCCCCCCCCCAAAAAAAAAAAAAGAGCTGAGTTAAACGGTTTGTTAAACATTGAAAACGCTCCAAACTCGACCTTTAGAGGGCAACAGCAGCGAACTTGATGCACAAAAGCTGAGCCATAAGGGGAATGCAGATTGCATCCACAACACACACAAATCCTCCCTAAAGGGCTGCTGCCCCGTCGATCGCGTAGGTAAGATAGTTGACTACTCGGCCACGTGCGGTGACAGATCCTCTGCTCTTGGCGTTCTCTACTGGTCTAAAATACTGACGTTTTTCGGTTGAAACCGAATTTCCGAAAATGAATTCGGTATATTTTTATCGGTTTAAACCGAAAATGCTGAACCCTACCTATAGTGTAAAGCCACAAAATGCCAAATTGAGGAAATATTGGGGCTGCGGAAGTAAAGGATTTGGCAGCACCGACCTCAATTGTTTTCATTCTTAGAACAAGTTGACCGGCATTAACAAAAGAAACAAGAAATTATGTAATGAATCATAAGCGTACATTCGTCCGCTATATACGAGGGGCGTTCATAAAGTTCGTATTATCGGCACAGAAAATTGAAAAAAACGGAACAAAACAGGCATCAACATGAGCGCGCGTCCCTCTGGTTTCCGCACAGCATAAACATCGCGTGCTATAGTAGCTCGGAACGCCGCTAGGGAGTCGAAACAAAAATGGCACCGCCCGTCGGTGTCAAGCACATGCAGTGATCCGTTTTTTTGTTTTTCATTTGAAGGGAAGCAATGCCAAGGATATTCATTCCAATCTGGGAGCGTTGTTCGGGGACAACACCCCAGTTTACGGCACTTTAGTTAAATGGCGCAGAGGCTTGCAGTATGTCCAAATAAAAGGAAAGCATTTCAAGGACCGCGACCAAGTGATTGTTGAAGTCGAGCGATTCATTAACACTCAAAACGAGTTCTATAACAATGGCCTCCGGCATGTGGTGCATCGCTAGAAAAAAGGGGTAAGTTTTGGTGGCGAATATGTAGAGAAAGTCTCAAGTCCTACTCGAGTTTGATTGCTGAATTTCTATTCCTTTGTGACAATAATACGAACTCTATGAACGCCCCTCGTATGTTGCTGAGACCAACGAGACGTCGATTTCTACGGACGCCGCCGGCATCACGGTCTCGCACATCGAGACCGGTCGGGACCGACCAAGCCCGTCAACGTGCAAGCCCGAGCACGGCCTGAGCCGACCAAGCAAGCGCTTTACCCTGCCCGGGCTTTCGGGTACGCCCGAGCCCGTGCAGGCGTGCCCTAATACGAACAATTAGCTCGCGCTTTTAGCATTTACCGCTAACAATGGGCAATACCAAGGTGAGACAAAGTATACTCTTGCACGGCAGCCTGTAGCACGGTGGCTTGTAGTAACGTGTTGCAACTAACATGCAGGTTTTGAGCGATCGGGATGGCGCCAAGAGAAATATGCAACCGTCAGAACACGGAGTTTCGTCGTGACAAGACCACACAGTTCCCGTAGGGGCTTGCAACATACTCAAGAGCACATAGAAGTTCAGTACTTTATCCAAAGACGTACTCGTCGTAACCACGTAACCAGCTCGGGGGAGAAAACGCACACAGCCGGTAAGGCTAGAGTTCCTGTATAGGTTCTCTACACCCTAAGAAAAAATGTAGGAAAAAAGTAGCAACGGCACGTTTTCTTCCCTTCTACTGACGCGCCCTCAAGCGGACACGAGAAGAAGGGAGGAACCAGACGTTTTTTCCTTCCCTAGGCAGACGGGAGAAAGCTTCTGACCTCCCGCTTCATCTTCTTTCGGTTTCGTTTTTCGAGCACGTCGCGCACTTGTTTCATGAATGTTTTTGAGTTGATATAGCTTCAGCGGCAGCGAAGGCCGCTTTAATTTCGTCTCCCAGTCCAAACGTGCAGAACATTTGGTTGCATTGACGTTTTTACCACTAATTTTATCAAACGAGCAAACGAAGCCGCTAGAAACAGCGAAGTTCCGGAGCAGTGCCAGGCTCACGCAGCCGTAGTCTTGGCTATTGAAATGCACTCAAGGAGCAAGGGAGAGAGGAGGAGGAAGAAAGTAGAGTAAAGAAGAGAGGGTGCGCCACGGTAGAAGGTGGACGGAAAGTGAAAGAGTGGAATATTTTTGCAGGGGCTAACTTAAAGGGATTGTCCGGTAAAATTTTGTATTCGAGAAAACAATCGGATATTATTTATTGCCTCGAGACGCATTGTACATGCAATATCTGAATTTTATATGCCCCTCTGAATTAATAATTGAATTTATACTGCTCAAATCGCATCCTAGCGTAAACAATGCTTTCGTTGGCAACATTGAAGCTCTGATGTCTCACAACACAAAGCGAGCATTTCTGTCTCTTCGATTGCTTGCGAGTGAACGCTGCAGCGTGCTCTGTTTTTGTTGTTACGCTCGACTTGTTTCGTGGGTGGGTGAGGTTTTGTTGCGCGGTTGGGTGCCACAACCACCGAGCAGCACATGCGAACCAAGACTGGACGTTCCACACTTTTTTGCAAGATGTGCAGTGCCGAGCAAAATGAATCGTCGCCGTGCGTATGGACTGGGTTCCCGTCAAGATTAAGATCCCGCTTATGCAGCAATCATCTCACAGAAGAGAGCTACGAGCTGAGCTCTAAGCGGACAGAAGGCTCGTAAGCGGAGCATTGATGCTGTGCCACCGATATTCAACTACGTCCACCCATTTCCTCACCCATATCGGATCAATCGCTTTATGCAGTGCAACCGAAAACAACAGCTAGGCCATTTGGAAGTGATGCCAAAAGTTGTATTCAGCACACCTGCAGCCTGATTCTGTTTGACCCGCGACTGAAAATGGAGCGTGGGTATGATTCACCAAGCTCGTCCAAGTCAAGTGATGACATGCATTTGAACGATCCCCCTTTTCCTTCGACCCGCGGAAATCGCCTCCGAGGGAACGGCCCGCAGCCTCATCACCGATCCAGTGGATTCGCCGATATGTGTACCCAGAGGCCGCTTCGTGTACCTAAATGCCGGTTCAGAGGCAAAAAAAAAAACTGCATTCTTTGCTTTGCAAGAGCTCCTAGTTCGATCCGTGGCCGTCGCAGTTGTGTTTGCGCGATACGGCCTACGTTTGCTCGAAGCCTATGGCTGTTTTCGAGTAATATCCTACTAAAAGGCGTGACTTTTTTTGCACACGATTGGGAACCGCATTAAAAGGAAAGTATTTCAGTAGAGTACAGCCTAGAAGACTATATAAATCGAAACAAAATACAAGATATTCTTCAACCAACGCTTGTTACCCCGACCATCCGACAATACTTTGGGTTTTGTGACGGCACGCAGCAGCTACGGATGTCAGCCATTGACACTGGCTAAATTCGGGGTGCAGTTTCGTAGTCGGAGTCAGTAGTCGGATGAATCAACACCTCCTAGAAATAAGGCCGTAGTGCTCGAGTGGTTACGTCACAATGTCGGAGAAGGAAGGCCATGGCACAACTACGTAAGAAAATATGTGGTATCGGCGTGAAAAAAATTTTTCTTGTCGAGCGGTGCGGTGGTGTTCGTGCGCGTTTATACGACATGAATATCCGTTTTAAAAGCGCAGTCTTGTACGATTTATTATATATATAATATAAACGTAATATACAACACCGTCAACACGTAACGAAGGTTGAAAATATCGAATTTATATTTATGATTATCCCCGTAACCACGGGACTACGTGCAGTCCCGCCGCTCCCCACACTTTTCGAATAAACCGGCTCCTATACGAAATTTTCTTCTCTATGGGCTCCGATTCTGTTAAATTTACGTTGTGTGTGGGCTGCTGACTGTCTGAAAAGGAACGCTCAGACATTTCAGAAGGGAAGGGGACCGAAAACAAATTCCAGTCGTCGCCGCACGGAGCGCACAGGAGCAAGAGATGGGTCGACAACGTTGAGCCTTTCGTCCTCCTGCCAGTGCTCTCGTGTGTGGTTCTTTTGAGACTTGTTTCCTTTTTCCGTCGTTTTTCTCTCGTCACCGCAGTCTCGGGTAGTTTTTTGTGTTCGCTTGATTCTACGGTATTTACGTGGATTCGCGGAACAAGTCAAGCTGCGGTTTGAGTGACGTGTGGCAACTAGTCAACGATGACACTGCTCGAGTATCGATAGACCCCTCTCTCGACAAAGAGACATCTTGAAGTTCGTGTTCAAATGTATTTGTGGCGGATAGTGCGGGACGTATGGATACGATCGACAGGTGAGAAACAACTTACTTCCGGGCTTTCTTGGTCATGTAGGACGCAAGTTTAATGCTGCAGTCGAATTTTGTTTTTAAATCTTGTGATAGAATGGGCTCTTGTTCATCGTCGTTATCCATGTGCTTTTGCGTCGACATTTGTAAATATGCGTGGTAATATTCTAGTTTTTACTGGAAGGTGAATAACAAGTTTGTGTGATTATTGAATGTGTGTTGTTTGTGCTTATGTGTTTATTTATACTAATGTTATTTTATTGCCTTTACCGCGTTTATACTACAATCTTAACTGTATTAAGGTAATAGTATTATTGTATACAAAATAAGTTATATTTTGTTTTAAAGCCGCTCGAGCCCATAGGAAGAAGTAAATTAGTTGACTAAATAGGAAGTTTAGCACCCCTGCCACACGGAAAAGTTAATATACTTTCATTAGATGATATGGGATTTTATCAACTCGCAGTCTTGAGTGATTATTCGAGCGTCACAAGCTGATTTGTCAATCCCATAATGTCACTCGATCAAAATTACATTAATTTTGCCATGTGGCCGGAGTATACTGAAATAATTCAGTGACTGCACGCGATAACATCGCTTACATGATTGTAAGTGACGCTTGTCGAGCCGTGTCCGCGTTGACTACGTCTACCTGATTTTTAACTGTGCTCTGTTAAGATGTCTCCAATCACTGCGTGTCTCGCCATTTTGTCGAAGTAGTTCTGTATAAAATATGCACTCCCACACCAAGAATTCCGTGACTCAATGTCTTCGACTGAAAACAATCACATTTTTCTATAGACGTACGTATTATACGCATACTTAGTGCCATTTCGTACCAATTATTTAGCGGTGTAATGTTTTTTTCTTGTAATAAACTGTTTTCTAGACCCTTTGCTATGTGCAGCTTTCATTTTAACTAATAAGACACACGTATGTGACTACAGCTCGTTACGACGGTCGATCCACGCGCGTTGCCTACGCTTCGACGAGCGCTTCCAATGGCTTTCTTTTGCGACGTCACGAGAAGAACTCTACGGCCTTATTTCTAGGAGATGTTGGATGAATGCAGAATGCAGAGGATGGGCGGATAGACTAATACGGCTGGCTTCTTTGAATCGGGCGTTGACTCGCGCCACCTGGCCAATTGTCTGCGGCGAACGGGTGGCCCTATAGTGGCTTGCGACCGTCCACTTCCCTTTCTCCACTTTTTTATTCTAATATCCTTTTATATGTATATTCTTTCGTGCATAAAGATACAGAAGCAGGTTATGTTTACGTCATTTTCATTAATTTCCTATTTTTTCGGGAACATGGTAACAAAAATGATTGCACTGAATTATTTACATACCACAAGGTACAGCAATTGAACACAAATATACGAAGTAATACACTGATTTATATAGCATGATATTATTCACACAAACACACAGTAAGACAGAAAAGAGTACTAGTCATGTGGTCCGTATAAATCCCTTGCGAAAAAATCCTAAAAACCCGAAGGGGGATAATTAGGTGGTGCATTTGTGTGTAAATGTTTAAACGCCCAACTTAATTAGAAGTTATATACAAAGACGACACTTTTTGGTGACCGAAAAGGAGCTATCTTTTTTTTCTCTGCGGTTGAAAAAAGAATTATTCTTCTCAGCTATGTATGATCAACAAAAGAAGAAGAAAAAAAGGAAGGACGAAAAGCTGAAATCAGTCTTATCTCAAGCTATAGTCCTGCTCAGCCAAATGACCAACGTTTGAAAGGTAAAGTTAAGGCGCGGCGTTGTTTTTTAAGCGCTTTTGTTTACAAATGAGTCCGCCAAAAAATGAGCTAAACAGAGATGGCGCTTTTTTGTTATCTTGTGATCTTGTTGCAAATTGGTGTACGATGGCCATCTCTCGTACCTTAAACGAATAATATTAACATATACTAAGAACTGACGTTCACCAGACTTCGCAGTGGCGAAGTAAAGAGCTCCCGAACCGAAACCATATCTGTGATCTGTTCGGAACAGCATCAGAGAAACATTGGGCGGCTTATTAGAAAAGCCGCGCCATATCGCAGAGCAGTACCTTCCAAGCATGATTCACACTTCGTCTATGACCAGACGCGCCACCGCGACCTTCTTCACACAAACCAAAACTACCGGACCGACACTGCCGACTGGTTGTAAGGTGCCGTCACCGCCGTCACCGTACAACCAGCAGAACTCCAGCGAGTCCGGCGCATCCGAAACCGACGAGACAATGACCGTTGCTCTCTTAATGCATTACCCTCGCTGCACCATACGGAAAGGCGACAAAACCCCCTACGTTTTGCAGCTGCCACTTTGTAGGGGTAATTCCATATGCACGACGGTGCTGGCCTCTACGGTATACCTCCGAACGACCGGAGCTGCGTTCGCCTGGCAGTGCCAGCAGCGCTACGCTGGGCTAAGATGGCCCCACAGAGCGCACGCGGAACCACGCGGACCACACGAGACGATGTGTCGACGTTGAGGACGTTATGGAAATCGCGGAAACTGCGTCCAAGAGAGGTAGGCTTTGCTACCGGTTGCCTGTGTGTCTTCTTTGCTGAGTTCGGTTCTGTTTTCTGAGGCCGAGTGCCAACCGGCAATCCAACATGGTTCTGTATTTCTGCGTGTCAGAAACATAGCAGCAACATCGCGATGGCTGTGCTGGGCGTTGTGAACAGAAGACTGGAATTATCGCCGATGTAACCGTCTGTTCGCGTATCAGTGGCGTAACCACAAGTTGAGACGCCGTAAACTGTCGGACAATGATGCTCCGGTCGGGCCGTGATCAGGGTGGCGGGGTGTCCCAGGTTGACATTCCGGTTTGCATTGAAGAGTTTAAGACCACTTGAGGGATTAGGTGCAATCGATCGAAGTGCGGATAGTCATGTTGGAACGCTGCTCTGAACAGTAAGCTCATATCGCACAGTGGCCTAAGTGACTGTCAGTTGTCTCCCCGAGAGCGATTGCGCTCTGGGGAATGGACTGAACAGTATGGCAATATGACAGAAAGTACGTATATTTACAGTTTGAAATATTTAGCATGAAGGAAGGATCGTAGGTAAAATCGACAAAAAAGCTATTCTTTATTTTGATGTTTAAATACACTACGGTAACTGGAGATTACCCTCCAAGTGGCGCGCTGAAATGAGCGGTGGAAGTTTTGGGGCTCACCACGGCGTAGCTCGGTACACTGAACACCAGCCGCAAGTCGCGGCTTTGACTGCATTCATGTTGATCAAAAAGCGATTTCCTGTCCGTGAAGCTTCGCTTCCACCTGACTGAGTACCCCCTCTACACAGATTAATTCAAGACGACAATTGCAGCCGCACGCGAACAGCACAAATAGAAAAACAAACACTACGATAGAAATACTGTCTACGACATGCCATGCGGGGAAGAAAACACATGGCTTGGTTCCGCATTAAAGCGGTTTGATATATTGGCTTTCAACTAATTATGGCATGAGCGTCTACTTTTTACTGAGAGATTCATCCCCGGAGCCGTTCAAAATACTCTCAGAGGTGTGACATTGCTGGAAAAAATCAACATGCTGGGAATATCTTTTATTGCTTATTTGGTCACCGAGAAAATCCGAACCTTCAAAATGACCAGTATAAAAGGCGAAACGCAGTGCGCAGATGTAGTGATCCGGTTAGTGTGCTGGTTTACCAATGTTTGCAGATTCGTCGTTTGGCTTCGGAAGCGAACCGACATATCGCACTGAGCTCCGTCGGAGCGTTATCAACGACCGCTGAAAGCCGTGGTTTTAAAGGGAAGATGGGGCACTTCTACATTTGAGGAAAAACGCTTGAATTGCGTTCATTTAGCCTTTAGACTAACAGATATCATAATTATATTTCAATGCGACGCGCGAGAGAGCCGTAAGAGCAATTTCAAAATCGGGCTGAAGGCCCGCCTCCCTTGCCTTGGGCAGCCAGAAGATCCGTCGATGACGTCACGTACAGTGACTGTCTTTCGCGTTTTCTCGCGTTTAACAGTACTTGCGCAGCCAATAATTTGGATATTCGGGTTCACGGAGTAAAAATACACTAGAATTCACTTCTAACTCATTTTTTTCAAGAAGCTCCGTAGCTTCCCTTAAGAATAAACGCAGCAGCGAGGCCTACAAAATAATCATTCCCCCGATTCCGACGGCCGAGCACCTGCTGAATTCGGTCTTTCTGCACGCCAACATTGGAGCAAGGCCGTACCGGACTTAAGATTTCAAAGGCCCGACTGCAGAACGCAAGAATGCTCAGGGACATAGTCGCATTTGGTTCCTTTCAGATGAACCACGAGTGGCTGGTGACCCTGAAGTCCCCCGCTGCCAAAGAGAGGTTGGCAGCCGCTAGGACCTTCGAAGTTAAAGGCAGGCGGCGTATCATCATCGATCCGGACCGGGCGGAGATGCGCCTCAAGTTGCATTGCATTCCATTTTACCTCCCCGGTGACTGCATAAAGAGAGCCCTAGAGCTATTCGGGAAAGTCAAGGAAGTTTCCAGAGAGATTCGGAAAAGTTGAGGAAGTTTCAAGTGGCGGGTTATTCGTGTAAACACTCCAAATAATGCGGGGGACAGAACAGTTTTTTTTTTTCAGTTTCTACACAGCTACGTACACTGTGAGAGGGCAGTTGTTTTGATGGGTGATTTTAACTGTGTTTGCGATGAGAACGACAAGTCCTCGCAGACTGGATAAGCGACAGCAGCGTGAGAGTTTTCAAAGGCATGGTAATCTCTTTTGGCCTGGATGACTTAGGCGCCTCGTGCGCACCAACGCATAGTTTGCGGTACACCCATTTTCAAGCTTCTTCCCACGCTCGTCTTGACCGTATTTATTTATCGTGTTACTTGTTACAACAATTGCGTGATTGTCGCGTCCAACCAGTATTTTGCTTGGGCCACTGCCTCGTAAGCTTTAAAATAGGGAAAAATAAATTGCAGCCTCGAAGTTCGATTGGGACCTCTGGAAGATAAACAGAACTCTACTTAAGGACGAACAGTTTATTGACGCTGTTGCCGGGATACTGCGTTACGTAAGGAAAAGGGACGGTGAATTAGGAGAGACATGGGAAGTGTTCAAAGAGTAAGTCAAATTGGTAGTGATTGAAAGATCAAGTAACAATCAGTTCCAGCGCAGGGAGCACGAAAAACAATTAAAACTGAACCTCGAAGTACTTCACCGCCTAGAGAGCCAGAAGCCTGGAACAAGCATGGAAGATATCCGAAACATCAAATCAGAGCTAGACAAATTATACCACGAAAAGTACAGGGGCGCAGTAATAAGCTCATGGTCTGACAAGTACCTATTTGGGAGCAGCCCACCACGCGAGCTTTGTCCGAGGAAAAAGAGTACGCTTTGTCGAAGGAAATCTGTGAAATTGAGGTTAATGGGACAATAAGCAGCGACAGAGAGGTCATTCAGAAGGAATTTGTCGACTATTATAATAAGCTCTTTAACGAACGGTCGCCTCCTAAAGGTTTTCAAAATCTAGATGACTTTCTTGCTCTCATGCCCCAACTAAGCGACGAAGTGAAAACTTGTCTAGAGGGATACATAACCGTAGGAGAGATAGAGCAAGTCATTGATTCGTTAGCACGACAGAAAACGCCGGGGCCCGATGGTCTGTGCGCAACATTTTATCAACGTTTTAAAAAATCTGTTAGCCCCCTACTGCTTTCTGTATTTCAAGAAGCGTACAAAAACATAAATTGCCCTGTTCATTTTCTGAAGCCCAAACCATTTTACACCGACGTCGGATGGCGAAGTGAAAAGCGCAGTGTAACAGGCTATAGGCCCATTTCATTATGCCGTAGAGATTATAAAATATTTACCAAAGTCCTCATTCGCCGCCTTTAGAGAGTCCTCGTTGACCTCATTGGAGATCACCAAACTTGTGGTATACAAGTTAGGTCTATACAAACAAGCATACACGTTGCAAGGAGAATTTTAGAAACAGGGGGGGGGTAGCTGCGTGGCCATGATTCAGTTGAATTTCAAAAACGTTTTCGATAGAGTTCGTCACGACGGGCTTAAGGTAATTTTATCACACCTAAATATCGGGGATGTAATCTTGGAGGGCGTGACTAATGCTTGTAGCAACTGTGGCCCAAGGCTGGTAATAAATAATTGTTTATCAAGACGCATAGAAGTAAAGACATCGGTGCGACAGGGCTATACTTTGTCGCCTTACTTTTCTCGCTATATTTAGAACCTTTTTGCTTGAAAATAGCAGCCTGCAAAGGTATCCGAGGCTTCACCTTAAACCGGTCGAGTTAAAGTGTCAGCATATGCGGATGATGTTGCAGTTTTTCGCTGTGATAAAGAAAGTATAGAGTAAACTAAAGATCACAAATGAGTATTGTGATCCTACAGGAGCCGCGGTCAACCAAGGGAAGTGTTGCGGGTTCTGGCACGGCAATAGACCGGTTGCTCTCGGGCAGGGGGCGCGAGCCCGTCCGTAAGACGCGATCATGTTATGCTGGCAGCACCACCCAGGCGGCGCAGTAACGTTCGATTTTGCATGTGCCACGTTCGAATGCAAGCATCTGTCAGCAATGTAGACGCGCGATAACAAAACGTAGAAAAAAATATATAAAAAAATTTACGTAGCTTGTGGTCTTAGCGTACCATTAAACATTCCTTTCACCTTTACTATTTTATTGATTTCTTTCAAGGCCTCCGTGAGCCCGTATGTTTCACTTCACTTGATAGCGAAGCCGAAGCTACTTGCTAAAGCATGTTCTCCAGAAAAATGCTCCCAGTGCACGACCGCACGTGCTTGGCAGGGACACTGAAAGCTCGGAACTCGCTCTTGTAGCCTCTGCTACGCTGGCACTTAGAAAGGAACGGAGTAGAAAAAACTGTAGTGGGAAGCGTATTGACGCATGTTCGAAACGCGAGCCAAATATTCCATTTTTCTCGCCTGGAGCGCTGCTCAAAACTTGAGTGCTATGGAGCCTATAGACCTATTGCTATATTACCCAAGCATCAAGGAGAATGCAGGGATTGGTGTTCCACGCGCCGCACGTGCTGGCCCTCAGCAGTAGTAAATTCTCTAAAGCGAAAACCTAAAACAAATTGTATACCTTGCACGCGAGTTCGTCAATGCTTTATTTTGGTTATTTACTTCGAAGCTTTTATACGGGGATGGCGTGCGCGTGTGGCGCGTGGAACACCAATCCCTGCATTCTCCTTGGTGCTTGGGTAATACAGCAAATGGTCTATTGGACCTCAAAGCCTTTGTCTTTTACAAGCGTCGGCTGGACAAGCAACTTGAACACCTATCTGGGGGTGCCGTTTCAACACTACGGGAATAGCACACCCTATTGGACCGAGGTTTTGCAGAATTTTAAATCAATGGCAGCTACGTGGGTTAATCGGGATATACACACTCTAAAAAAGGGTGTATTCTTACACTCTCTTGTCCCATATAAGACACCACAAAACTTAAGTTCGACGTACATCGCACTGACGTCGATCTGACGGTGCTAATTTTCACGAGAGGCTTGATAGCCGTGTGGTACAACTTATTAAAATAACTAATGTACGTGTTACTGACAACAACAAAAAAATAATCGAGGTTTTCTTGGCTCTACTGCAAAACCTCAGTGTTTTCTTTCTGTGGTCTTTGATACATACTTTAGCTATTTAATAAGTTATATCGCACCATTATCAAGCCCCTCGTAACATTTGGGGCAGTCTGTTCTACTATAGTGCGCTGTACGTCGAATTGAACTTTTGGAGTGCATTATATGGGACAAAAAGGGTTCAAGTGATACCTTTTTTTTTTTTTTTAAGTGTATCTATTTTTACCTGTATTACAGTGTGGAACATCCTCCTGGTAGCGAAGCTATGGTACGTTTTGCACGTTTTGGCTGGTAAACGGATAAGCATTCAAAAAGTTTCATAGAGTTTTTGATACCTTTAAATAAAAATCCAGCTGGGAGAGTATGCGAAGAGACAACCTCTTCTGCCGCGTCAAGTCAGGGGAACTGGGACCCACACAATTGTTCATTAGGCAACTAGCTTCACGTGTCTCGCTTTCTGCGCGATCGGAACCACCCGTTTCTGCGCACTGTTATTCAGATAAATCTGGCAAACTCCCTGCCCGCCATGTTAGCTACCAGTGATTGTGGTGAACCTTTGAGTCTGGTCGGGTTTTTGAAAAAAAGTGAAGGATGCTGCCTTATTTTAACAATCGCGATTTTCTCTAAAATAACATAACAGCGTAAAAAAAAAGAAGCTGTCACGGTATATATAGTTGAAATACTGTTTTCCACGCTCCTGTATCGCTCAGTTTATAGCCTTTGTCCAAAACAAAATGTGCTGTGTCGAGTAAAAAAAGATGGCTGTCCCGCCCGTTGTCAAGTCATTTTTCTTTGAACTAC
Organism: Ixodes ricinus; assembly: GCA_037355805.1. Taxonomy (NCBI): domain Eukaryota; kingdom Metazoa; phylum Arthropoda; class Arachnida; order Ixodida; family Ixodidae; genus Ixodes; species Ixodes ricinus. The sequence continues at coordinate 169,824 of JAZHYW010069947.1, forward strand.
ATAGTTTTACGTTGCCTGTGAAACCATGGTTGGAGGAAAAGCGGTTGTTTGTTCCTTGGTCGATTGATTGTCTTCTGTGCAAGACTAAAGAAACAATAGAGCACATTTTCATTTATTGTTGGGACCCGGTCTTTTTGTGGGGATACACTACAGAGAACGTTGAAAAAGGACTTGGGTATAACCCACGAAACAATTCGTTTCCTTCCAGTCGATGAAGGGAACATGGTCCCCTATGATATATTTATTGTCCTGGGTCTGTTTAGCTTATGGAGAACCAGGATGGAACTGCGTCATGCAGACCTGCACGTTAAACCCCCACGTATTCATTTTATTGACGTGCTAACTCAGGTCCAGTTTGTGTACTGCAGGACTCCTGACACAGAGCCTGACTGGGCACACTTGTTTGAATCGTGTAAAAATATGAAGGAATTTTAGTTAGCCCTCGAGTAATTTTGGGCGGTTTGTGTAAATATTGACATGGCACTTGTATGCTGAATATTGTGTCCAATAAAGGAAAGAAAAGTTGTATTCATATTTGTATATGCCATGTATGTGTGTGCGCTCAGATGTATATGGGTGGTATCATCTCAACTCAGGCACGGATCTGGGGTCGGTCGAATTTTTAATTTTGACGAAAAGAATATATGTTTTGGAGAAAACCATTTTGTGACAGGAAGTGCAAACCGCCAGATAGGCGCGATTTTTTGTTCTCGGAGTTATGGACATTTTAAGCGGCCGAGGCGCAAACTGACCTTTCTCTCGTCTGTCGGAGGTGCCATGTTTCACTCCTTTTAACTTTTCGAATTTTTTTGGTAGTGCAATGTAACTTTTTCCGGCCACTCTCAAGAATAGCGATTATTTCTGGTCAATCATTTTATTGTAATTATTTATATTCACTTTTGTTTTAGATAATGTCAAATTGACAATATTTGTCAAAGTTTGACCAGCTCTTCCGTGTGACCTATTTGAAATATCGTAACATATTTTTTCAGAAAGCTGAGAGTATACTTTTTTTGTTGATAACAGGTTTAATCTTGTGTGTAAAAGAAAAAAGGCAGTGTATTTTCGTAAAGCAAGAACAATTTCAAATTTTTGCGAAGTGGAGGTCGATGTTCTAAAAATACACCTTTTATTTGGCTGATAGTTTTTCTCTAGCTAGCTATTGCACTGCTTTATAAGTTAATATAAATAGAAAATGTAATATTTTGTTTGTATATCAGCTATATAAGCTTCAAATTGGATTTTGTTTGACTGTTTTGTCACTAAATCAACTTACTCGCAAAATACTCTAATGCAATATTGGCGCCTCTTCTTTTTTTCATAGATACCTCGTGAACACACTTACTCTCTGATAAATAATTTTAACGCGATTATTTATATCAATAATATTTTAGAAAATTTGCCAATATGACGTTTTTGGACAATATTTTGTCAAAGTTTACCAGCTCTTCCGTGTGACCTATAATGAGGTGTCTTAACATATTAAGTATTTTAAGAAAGCTTAGAGTATACTCCTAATGATAAAAGCCTACCTTTTATTTGGTTAATTTTTTTTTTCTAGCTACCTATTGCCGTACTTTATAAAGTGAAATAAACAAAAAATGTAATATTTTGTTTGATGGCGGCTATAAAAGCTCACATTTTGGTTTTTGTTCACTTGTCACCCAGTATTACAAGGGACTCACACAAATACACTAACTCATAACTACTCTGAAATTTTTAGAAGCTACTCTAATTTCCTTTAATAGAGGAAGATGCAAATGGCGAGTTATGCTAATGAAGCGTCTAGGTCATAATATCATTAATGTTTCTTTTGTAATTGTCAAACCGCCTCTCTACAACAATATTTGACGAAGTTCAGCAAGCTGTGCTGTGTGACCTAATCAATATATTTTATGATATTACATCACCGTAAAGCTCCAATTAAGTTCTTTCTTGTCAGTATAATTTGAATATTTTGCGCTAAACATATAACGCCGAACATTTGCCTGAAAAACGATATTTAGAAACACATGCAAGTTTGAAATCAATTTTCTAAAACAAATCCTTTTATTTATTTCATTTTTTTATTCACAGTTAGGTAATGTAATAGTCTGTCGGGAACTACCAACAGAAATTGTAATTTATTGTTTGTATGGCCGCCATTAGGACTCGAAGCTCGTGCTATGAGAGTTGTGAACGGGTCTTCGCATAGACGCTCAGCTGGGCAGAATTTTGACCTATGTAAGGTTTTCTATTTAATGTTAGTACTTACCGCAATATCTGAGCGTAAATGCCAGTGAAACAACAATATTTATCCTAACAATATTTATTTGCTTGGCACTGGGGTGATTTGCAAGGTGTGTGAGCTTCGCCCTATGTATTGACGGGGAAAATACGCAACATCTAGACTCCTGGACAAACTTAAGTCAAGAGGGAAAAGTCTAAGTAACCCGGCATGAATCACTGAAAATAAAAATGAAACCTCAATACGTGACTAACACAATTGAAGCTGGTAGGATTTCGCGTTTTCGGTTTCTATTTTTTCAAAATTTGGCGTACTTTTTTGGTGTTTATTTTAAAATTCAATTTTCGGTTTTTTTCGGCGTATATTTATGCCCACAAAAATTTGTTGGCTTTTTTCGGTGAATTTAAAATAAACACCAACGGACACCGGATCAGATGATCTTTATAGTTTTAATATTTTTTATCACTCAAAGAACAACGGCGCAGATATATTGAAAAAGAAATCGACACGTTATTTGGCAAATGTGTGCAACTGTAAAGGAAACAAAAAAAACACAGAAATACAAACAAGTCAGATATGAAGCCTATGACCAAAAAACATGGAACTTCGCCTTATTAGTACATCAGGATTACGTTATCTTATTAGGGTACACACAAATGCACTTTCCCAAGTTGTCCTCGTTAATCCACCCTTTCTTTCCTGTTTATATGACCATGAGCTTCGAGAATGCCTTCCCAACGCTAACACTGGACACTGGCAGGCTGATGAGATGAGGCGCTGCCTGAGCCGAAATCGGCCAATCAACCAATTGTGACCGTCAAAAGAGACACGTGCCACGTTTTGAAGCACAATACAACATTCGGAGCTTGCATCAATAAGTCAGTCTTCCTTGCAACGAGATTGAAAACACGCTCGTACATGGCGAAGTCATGGGGCATTTCGGACTTCACGTTCCGATCGATGACGCGCAGATTAAGCCAAAACGTAGTGATGGCATCCTTGTATCCCGTACATTTGGATACGTTTCGATAGACATTGTCGTTCCACTTCTTCACCACGGCTCTGCGGTACGACTGGACGGTCAAAGTGACCTTTTCCGGTTAAAACTCAATTTCAGAAAATGGATTTGGCGTAGTTTTATCGGTTTTTATCAATTTAAATCAAAAATGCCGAACCTAAAAACTGACCTTTTTCGGTTAAAACCGAATTTACGAAAATGTATTCGGCGTACCTTTATCGGTTTTTATCGGTTTAAACCGAAAACTCTGAACCCTACAAGTTATACGCTACGAAATGCTCGTTATTTTGCGAAAGAGTCCGTATGTGCACAAGATAAACCGAACTTCCTAAGCGTCAGATACTGAATTGTACATATGTATATCCACTAAATATCAGTTTGACTTAAGAAAATATGGCAATTACATATCACGTTGGGTATTTCAAACTCAAAACCGAAAGCAAAAGGTTCCAGAGGAATTCTCTAACGATCTGCATTCCTCCGAATTGGGAAGAAGTAAGCGCTGTGCCCGCACTTGTGGATACGGACTTCTAAACTTTTTTAAGTGCACTACACCGAATCTCATTAATGTTTATGGTTGGATATTGAGATAACTGCTCACGACAAATAGAAAACCTTACATAGGCCAAAATTCGGCTCAGCAGAGCGCCTGTGCGAAGTACCGTTCAAAACGCTCATAGCACGAGATTCGAGTCTTAATAGCGTCCATACAAACAATATATTACGATTTCTGTTGGTAGTTTCTGATAGACTACTATATTGCCTAACTGTGAAAAAAAAAAAAATTAAAGGTGGTTTTTTTTTTAAATTGACTCCACATTTGGTAGTTTTTCGAAATATTAGTTTTTCAGGCATATGTTTCGCATTATATATTAAGCGCAAAATATTTAAATTATACTCAACCTTAAAAAGATTAATTGGAGCTTTACGGTGATGTAAAGATCATAAATATATGTTGAATAGGTCACACAGCACAGCTTGCTGAACTTCGTCAAATATCGTCGCAGAGAGGCGGTTTGACAATTAAAACAAAAAAGACATTAAGGATCTTATGATCTAGACGCTTAATTAGCATAAAAAGGCATACCCAGAGTGTGTTCCCAAAAAGTTATATTGATGGGAAATAACCCCTGATAAGCTGGAAAGACGTCAGTTTCCACCTTGGCCGCTTCAACGGTCTATAACTTGAGAACCAAAAATCCGACGAACTCGCCGTTTGCGTCTTTTTTATTACAGGAATTGCCCGAGAACATGTATTTTTTACAAAAATTAAAAATTCGACCCATAATTCGTGTTTAGTCAAGATGAAATCAGCCATATATTCAGCAGATGCTAGTGGTATGCTATGCGTGAAGTATCTACGTGTGTGTATAATAAAGGTTCCCGAAGGTCCCGAAGCGCAATAATGGCGTGAACAAATAAAAATATTTGTCAGAACATAAATTGGGAGGTAGCTGGCGCCACCTACCCTAACTACTTGCAATTACTCTGCTTGAACTTGCCATCTGGTGGCAAAACGATTTAACCTTTTTCTTTCACACTTCACTATAATCTTTGGTTATCGTGCAACAGCTGCTTCTAATTTGCTCTTTTGAGAGCGGCTTTTTGGTTTTGCGAATGGTTTACCCCTCATCCGTGATGTGCGGTTGACGAAGGAATTGCGGCTCGAGGAATAGCAAAGGTAAGACGTAAAGTGCGCAAAGTAACTGGGTATCGGTTGTCCCCATTTAATATCGCAGTGCTGACAACGAGAAGGCTGTCTAACTGCTTTCAATTCGCAAGTTTCTTTACCTGCGAGGGGAAGCTGGCTTTGGAAATAAATACAGTTCACGGAAAGCTGGTGTTACGCTTTTTTTGCTGCCCCTCTCGCCCTGTACAATGGACGTTTAAGCCTTATTAAGCTCGATTTGCTCGGTTCGAGGCCGCCATACTGAGATGCAGATGACGGAGGAACTTTTGCCACCCTGCTTTCAGGACGAAAGTTTCTCCTTTTCTAAAGGAACATATGTTACAACAGCCTTCCTCCCTTTTTGGAGGACTATAGATGCCCTTTTTTCTAACAGTTTACAGGAGCCAGATTTGCGCATTTATCCCCGTAGCACCGTATTTCCTGCATGGCATGTTGACCCTGCTCCTCACGCGACTGAATTCGGCGAATAGCGACGCCGCGCGTTCAAGGCGCGTCGCCGCTATTCGCCGCCGCGCTTTCAGGTGCGCGCGGCGCGCTCAAAAACTATACTTCGTTTCAGCTTCCGTCCGAGCGCAGCCAAAGGCTGAGGAACGGTTCGCAACTTCGGGAAGAGCATTCCTACGCACCACAAAGTAGTCCACAAAAGTTTTTTGTTTTAAATAACTGTTTTGTGCGTATACATTGCACAATATTCCGGATATGTACTGCTGAGAATGATTTGATATTAAAGGAATTAAATGTTTTAAGTTTATGTTTTTATTAATATATGTATATTTATGTGGTTTGGTGAAAACACGTACATCCGCTGGCAACACGGCTGCAGCGCTCGGTTTTTCTGTGCGATTTCGTTCTCGTAATGGCCGCATCATGTGCTTCGCTGCTTTCCTCACAGATTCGCTTCAAAACGTCCTTTGGCAAAGGCACGTTTGGGCGTCAGGCGCGAGAGGTCGTGATGAAGGTCTACTTTCGAATTCGGCGGGAGACTCCGGCCGCGTCGTACCGCGAATGCGTTGTAAACGGGAAAAGCTTCCGTGCGACTACAATTCACTGATACACGGCGAAATCAGGGCACCCTTTACCTACCGATCACATTGAACGCCGAGAAGCTGGTGGAAAGGACTGCGCCTCGAGCCCTGGTATATCCAGACAATACAAGGAAACATCAACGGCCGGGTCATCGGGCACCTTGCAATGTGTAATTACATCTCGAAACTACGCCGAAATTCCGGACAGGTGGAAAGCTCGGACACATACGCCAGCTGCCAGCCTACGTACTGACATCCCCTGTGACTAAATTCCAGAACGTGAAAGGGCACTTTTTAGACCTGTAGCAGACGATACCGTTGATACACCCGTAGCAGACGAAATACTCGGCGAGCTCGGGCGGCGCCGACGACAGCGGCGTAGCGGAGTGATACAAAAGTGCAGGCGAGATCGCGCGACCTATTGCCGGCGTGTGATTGGCTCCGGCCACACGTAGCTTTGACTGCGCTCGGACGGAAGCTGAAACGAAGTATAGAGTGCCTTCATACACACGCGCGCTTTTGCTTGAGTGGTGACATCTCAGCCATTTTTACGCCCAATCGTTTGTTATGCATTTTGAAGTACGCGCAATCCGGTGTCGATCAGCTCGAGCGCGTAGCTTTGGCTAATGCAGAGACGCCATTTTAACGCCCAAGTCACGCACCGAGTGCGCGAGAGCGTCACGCGCTGAACATTCAGTGCAACAATGGATGTCTTCACCCTGAGACAGACAGACATGTAGGCACCCTATCAAAAAATCAGCAGAACCCATCCTTTGGGAATGATCATCTATGTTAATGCGAATAGCATCAAAAGGTGCGGAGTTATGCGCGTTCGTCAGGTGGCCGGCACACTCTAGATACGCCAGCCCACTCTTGAGGCGATTCTAAATTTGTTGACACTTTCACAGCCCTGCGCACGATCTCCGCAGCCCAGCACGTGCGTTTGTGTCACTTAGGAAGGCGAGCAAAGCACGCGCCATACGCACAAACACTCAAAATGGTACCGACCAGACTTTCTGGCGTCTCAGCTAGTCTCAACCAACGGTATTTAAACGGTTGTTTATATCTTTACCATAGGACGCGCTTTACAGCGCTGTCACAGCTACCGGTGCGCGCGCGTTCCATGCACGAGGGCTCATTCCGCTCCGTGAGGCTGAGCACGGCCGCTACATCACCCTCTCCCGAGCGCGGGAGAGGGTGAGCTAGCGGCCGTGCTCAGCCTCACGAGAGCGGAATGAGCCCTCGTGCATGGAACGCGCGCGCACCGGTAGCTGTGACAGCGCTGTAAAGCGCGTCCTATGGTAAAGATATAAACAACCGTTTAGAGTGCGTTGAATGACTGCCTTCATAGCTCTGTGGTTAGCGCGTCTGCCTGCTGATCAAAGGGTCAACGGTTCGAATCCCAGCCGGCGCCGGTCTTTTTAGGGCGAAGCTCCTTAAGGCGTGGGTCTGTCCCTCCTTTGTGGGTATGTAGCCACTTCGAGGTTTAGTTTATGAATGGCTCAAGAGATGGCGTGTTCCGGAATTAACTTTATGTAGAGATGACAGATGGCGCTTCCGGCCGTACGAGAGTGGGAAGCCGAAGCGGCACGGCAGCGTCGCCAAGATCCGGCCGTACGAGAGCGGGAAGCCGAATCGGCACGGCAGCGGCGCCAAGAGGATCTGCAGAACGTCAGGGAACGGGAAGCGGCAAGAAAGCGCGCGTATCGGCAGGCAGACCCCGATGCAGCGAGAGCTCGTGAGGCGTCTGCAAAACGCATCGGGCGAGCTCAGCCCGAAGGTGCCGACGCGCAGTTTAAGCAAGACTTTCTAGACGTTTCGTTCGGCCATAGCTGTGGTGTGTGTGATAGATTGTGGTTTGTATACACACACACACAGTGTTTCTCACGTCTTTACATGGCGATGAGTGGGCGAATTAACGGAAGAATCGCTGGTTTACCGACGATTCACTCCGGAGCTTCGCCCACTCATCATCATTCACCACGTGGATATGCTGTGACTTTTTTTATTTATTTATCGACCCGCGGCGTAAGAGGTTAGATAGCCAGATAGATAGATAGATAGATAGACGAAAAGTGCGTGAAGTATCCAAAGAATGCTATTCGCATTAAAACAAGGGAACGTACGCCGAGGCGCGTGCAACGTCTAAAATATTGGGTTGTGCGTATGTTTATACAGTCTAGAACTTGGTCTGCCTCAATGGGGGACGAATCTCCCAGCTGCAGATGAGAAATTTAGTGAGTGCAGTACTACCGCTAGCTCGGGTTCTTTAACGTGCATCACGCAGTAATGATACGCTACCGCACGCCGGTCCGATGCTCATCCAGATTGATACGGGCAGAGGTGGGGATTGAACCCAGGATCCTGGGTTCTGCAGCGCAAGCTCTCGCTCCACGTGCTCCGAGCCGGTGTGCGCTAGCCCAATCGACCACCGATCTACCCGTGCAACATCTACTTTCCTGCGCGGCATTCAATCCTGCTCCTCATGTGATCGGATCACGGCGAATAGCGGCATGGCGGCACGTGGAGAACAGACGCGCAACTGTGGCTCCTGTAGGGAGCTTATACCGGAACTCTAGGTGAAGCGGGCGGTGTGATGCTCGATCCAGACAACTGCGCGGTTGGTACAAAGAAGAGCGGTGTAACTGTGATCTGTCCAGCAATTCTAGGATGGCACTATGTCTTTTCAATGCACTTACCGTAAACGTTTCGGTCACCGGTGAGAGAGTTTGTTTGTTTGTTCGTTTGTTACTTTATTTAGACCAGAAGTCTGGGAAGCTGGAGCAAAAGGCGACCAAAGCCGCCTGACAAGGCCCCAGTCCCCGTTACAGCGCTACAGCAGCAGAGCAACAATAGGTATAATTACAGACATGCGACGATTGGTGCACTTGCAACGTATATATATATATATATATATATATATATATATATATATATATATATATATATATATATATATATATATATATATATATATATATATATATATGTGGCACTACAATTGTTAATCTATCTGGTGTGACTATATCAACAGAACAGGAAAAACTCCTTTCGAGAGGATTGAACTTCTGTCCCGCCACAGGTTTTGTTGACGAATTTCAATTACTACGCAACCTTCGACAACTTTGCGCGAAATTTAAGATTGCGGGAATACTTCTTGGACAGAACTTCTAGCTCCAACACCTCTCAGCAACGTCCAACGAGCGACTGGACGCCGAAGGCTAACCGTAACGATTGTCTTAACTTGTACATAGCCGCTGTGCAAAAAGACATTATGCGGGAATATCGCAGGCAGGCGGGAAAACGGGATAACCTCACTAAATCCGAAAGGGCTAGCTTAAAAAGCCTGAGCAATAGGACAGACATAACGATAAAACCAGCCGATAAAGGAGGAGCGATTGTGATTCTTAGCACTTCTGAATACATCCGAGAAGGAAACCGCCAACTAAATGACTCAAAGTTTTATGAACCTCTCGCAGATGACCCTACGGTGCACCACACTAAGATTGTGACCTCGGTCCTTAAGGATCTCCTAGACGAGGGCAGAATAACCGCTAACGAACATAAATTAATGAAACCGGTACAGCCTTCCCCGGGCCGCTTCTACATGCTCCCTAAGATTCACAAACCTGGTAACCCAGGGCGCCCAATCATATCCGGAATAAGTACAGTAACCGAACCCATATCAGGATATGTAGACAGTTTAATTAAACATATACCTACAAGTCTCGATTCGTACATTAAAGACACAACTCACTTCTTAAGGGAAATATCAAATTTATGCATACCAAAAGATTCATATCTGGTTACACTCGATGTGTCATCGCTGTATACGAATATCCCACATGATGATGGGATAAGTTCGTTAATTGACATGTACGTACTCCACAAACAACCGGACACCCCAGATGGACACGTCGTCGCTACTCTAGCGAGGCTTGTCTTAGAACTCAACACGTTCGAATTTAACAATAAATACTTTAGGCAGGTTAGCGGAACCGCGATGGGCACCAAAATGGCCCCGAACTATGCCAACGTATTCATGGGAAAATTAGAGTCTCAGTTCCTTTCTGAATGTCCCGTAAAGCCGCTAATATACAAAAGGTTTATAGATGATATATTTATTGTCTGGTCGCACACTGAGGAGGAGCTGGTGGACTTCATAGATCGATACAACGCTGCTCATCCGAGCATCCGCTTTACACATTCGTACTCTCAAACCGAAATAAACTTCTTAGACGTCAATGTTAAAATAGAGGAAGGTAAACTCGCCACGAGCCTATACCGTAAGCCAACAGACCGACAGCAATACCTGCATTATCAAAGCGACCACCCACACCATTGCAAGAACAGCATTCCCTATAGCCAAGCTCATCGTTTCAAACGAATTTGTTCCAAAGAGACAGATTTTGATGCGAGCAGCCAAAATTTAAAGTCAGTGCTAGAGAAACAAAAGTATCCACCCCGTATAATCGACGATGCAATCAGAAAAGCCAAGCAGCTGAACCGAGCAGACCTTATCAGCCCGCGCCCCACGCAAAGCGACACACAACGCACAAATCTCTATCTAACTTATAGCATGAATCATCCTAATGTAAATAATATCTTAAGACGACATTATAACATTCTCGAACAAAGCGAGCGCCTTAAACGCGCGTTTCCATCCGCCCCTGGGGTAGTCCACAGACGATCGCGTAACCTCAAAGACACGCTAGTAAACTCTCGGATAAATTCATTGCCGCCACCTAACGAATGTATGCCTTGCATGCACCCAGGATGTCTGATCTGTAAACAGATGCAGCACACAAACACGGCCAGCAGCACGCACTCGCAGTTCTCGATGAAAATTAAAGGGCACTTAACATGTGCCTCGTCGAATGTCGTGTACTTATTCGAGTGTACCGTATGCAAAATGCAATACATAGGGCAGACTAGAACGGCATTTAGACTGCGCTTTAATAATCACAAATCTCACGCCATAAATCTTCCGACACTGCCTCTATCCAAACATCTCGCTCTCTCAAAACACTCATTTGATAAATTGTCAGTGACGCTCCTAGAATCTGGATTTAAATCAAATCGCGAACGTGAACAGCGTGAATCCTACCTAATTTACCGATTCAACACAATTAAACAAGGAATAAATGAAAGCCCCGGTACTCTGGCATCGATTAAAATGCTAACCGACGAATAGCAACAGCGATCAGGGGACATTTTTTCAGGTCCTAGACCTTATTGTTAGCAGTGGTACTGTGTTTGTGGCCGGAACTGGACCATCAACTTTTCTCTTTTATTTCCAGGTTTTGATATTCATTTTCTTTCCTTTTATTTCTAGGTTTAACATTGTTCCCTTCCAGGTCTGACTCATGCATGCCCCATAAAACAACACAAATGACCCTGCCGTTTTTTTTTTTTTTTTGAGACAGCATTTTAGTTTGCGCGTGTACCTTTCGTCTATTGTACGTTATCGTCCAGGTCACCCCTGCCCGCCCGGACACAAAGCCACCCTGCGCCCTCTCTCAAGAAGCTACAACCGTCATCCCGCCGTCCTTGAAACTTGGCCCCGACCGTCAAGCTTCTTCACCCGGATACGAACTGCCCTACGCTTCCCTCTCACGAAAGCTCTAACCGTCACCCCGCCGAAATTTGGACCCGACCGTAGCATTGTATAAACGTTTGCCCATCTGGAACTCTTCCTACGCTTCTTTGGAACCTCCAACCGTCATCCCGCCGTTTTTGAAACTTGGACTCGACCGTAGCATTGTATAAATACCACCCGCGTTCATCTCTAAAAGTTATCCCCACCGCCCCCGCCCGTTTCGATCTGGATGAGTTTCGTACCGGCACGCGTTCGTGTGATCACTCTTGCGTGATGCACGTTAAAAACCCCAGGCTAGCGGTTGTACCGCACTGGCTAAATTTCTCATCTACAGCTAAGAGACCGATTACCCGTTGAGGCGCATCTCCCCATCAAGGCTGTATAAACATAAAGAGCAAACCAATTTTTTTTTCTGTAAAAGTTCTTCCTGACGAAGGCCGGACTGCCGGCCGAAACGTCGAAGAATAAATCGTCCGTTGTTGCTGTTTTCATCAAGGGTTTTGCTTTGCTTCTCAGTATATATATATATATATATATATATATATATATATATATATATATATATATATATATATATATATATATATATATATATATATATATATATATATATTCACGCCTTCGGCCCCCACGCCACCATGCCCGTTATATGCACTATATACAGGATGTTTCACGAAAGGTGGACAAATTCGATATTGCGAAAACTACGCGTCGCAACAAAAAAAGGCTTCTACCGTTTTAGCCCTGGGCCAGGGCCTATTTAGAAAAATTATTAAAGTCCGGGATAATTAGACTGTTAATTATTTTTGCGTAATTAACTTTTTTAATTTTGGATTTAAGGGAATGGTTTTAATTAGAAAATTGCTTGGACTCATCAAAAAACCCTAAACCAAGAAATTGCAGAACGATAGAAGGTACGCGAATCATTTTATGGCTTTCTGAAAAACCGCACAAATTCGACGGGTTTTTAAGTTTCGGTTTGCTATCGAAGCGCATCTCGGCCCCGGCGGCACCGCGCCCCGTGGAGAAATAGTGCAATCCAGCCTCTGCTGCGCTGTCATCGCGTGACGCAGCAGAGGCTGGTCACGGACCTTTTGCATTAGCGTATTTGATGATTTCATACCGCTTGCAGGACAAACCACATAGCAAGGAGCTTTACTGAGAGCACGTAACTATTCGGCTTTACCTAGAGACTCGCGGAGAGTGAGGTGAAGTGACATGTTCTTATCGCTGGATTGCTTGCAAAGGTCGTGGCATCGGCCACGCTCAAACTACAGTTTGAAAGTGAAAGTACGTCGCGCGGCGGCGAGATATTGCACGTTGCCATGACATCACTACGTCCTACACCCCTCGCCTCTTACTATTCCTCTTCTTTTTTCGCTTGTTTGGTGCATCAGGCAGAAATCGCACACAGACCTTTCTCCGGCGAAACTGGTCTAGGTGGTGTGAGGCAAAGGACGCGTGCCGCGAGCGCCGTCCCTGCGAGCTGGAGAAAACTACAACAAAAACATTGGCTTGGGGAATTTGGTGCTGGTGTCGCCATCTGGCTGAGCTTATTAAACTAGTGAAAACTGTCCTGTCACTTATATTAACACACATACGTAAGTACCAAAACATTATACTCTGTTTCATACTTCGTGTACAACGTTGCCAGCTGCTGGCGCGAGCATGGGGCTTGATCTCGTTGATCATTTGCACGCGTTCTCGCGCAAACAAAACCATAGATGAAGCCACGCGCTCGCGCCAGTAGCTTTGACAGCGTTGCACGCTAAGTATGAAACGGAGTATAGGTCTAGCCGCCAGGGCCTTAAAAGTAAAGTACGAGATATATCTAGTACGCACAACAATACGTTTTGTGACTTATCTTCTAAATAGTTTTAATTTAGAAATTGCCTCAAAATACGCATGGAAGAGTCAAAACGGTCAATTTTATGAATTTTAATAAACAATCTCCTGCGCTTTAAGGGAAAAATTTAAGGAATGTACGGCCCTTAAAACTTCCAAAAGAATAGATAGCCTCGCACATTCTTGTAACTCACATTTGTGAAGTGAAATTTGCACTTTTAGAGACGAGCGGGTGAATTCCCTTTAAAATGACTGGCTCGACAGAACGAGTTCTCCCACCAGGAGGCTACAACAAGCCTGCTGTAAAGTCGTCAGGTGAGCTCGTGTCATAATTGTTCTTTTTGCGAATTCCTAGGGTAAATACGCGTGAAAATTTTTTAACATGTTCTTTATAGGAAATTTTGATAAATATACAAAAAGTTGTGTTGTTTAATTTGTTGTATAACATTAATTATCGGCCATTCGGTTCTCCCGACTAGGAAAGGTTTTTCAAAGAAAGAGACAAAAAAACACGTGCGTTGACATTTATGCGAATGTCTTTGTAGCTTCTTTGCCATGGCCGTCACTTCTTGAAGTGTTCTAAACATCTAACTAAGAAATGTGATTGAAGTGTAAAAGGGTAACAGCTCTGTCAAACTTTAGAACCAATTCTGTGTAAACATCTTAGACGTGTACGATTCAGATAGATAGAACCGGCGTTGCAGGTGGGGCGCCATGTTTAAGAGTTCTCGGGGCATTGAGATCTGTTTCGATGTCTTCCATCATACCAATAAGTATGTCAAGAAAGGTGAGGGTTTGTTCGCAGAATTTACGTCTTAGTCAAGACGAAGAGTGGTGCGCCTATCCGATACATTAATAAAAAAATCACAAATGACAATTTTCAGTAGTTGATTTTGATTTCGGTCGTTATACAATTTATTGTTGATGGGCTTTTCATTTTTCTCTGTTTTAGATTTGCTTTTTATGCAATTTTGCCTGGAGTCACTGAATCCAAGGGAAGTATACGCCATTGTTTTCCCTGCCTGCTAGCAGGACATAAACAGCTATTAAGATAGAGATGACCAAGACCACGCAAGGCGATTGACTGATCCGTATTTGTTGCAATGGCAATCATCGTTTCGGTCCTTTGAAATCCTTGGAGCTTCAGAAAGGGTCGTTCTAAATCAGCCGTGTCAAGATGAAACAAGGTCACTGCTCTAACAGGTCTTTGCTGTCAGTGACAGTACAGAAGTTGGGCCTTAAAGTGTCTCGGTATCTACTAGTCTGGTCAAAGGAACAATGCTAATTTTGCTAGAGAACACAACGTCGAATATAACGACATTGCCGAGATATCATATACGCCCCAAATCAGGCACACAACATCTCAAGAAGCACAATGATTTAACATCACGAATGAGCCACATGGCGTCATAAAGATCACTTTTTGTGACATTTTAGGGTTTTTGTTTTTTTATTGACAATAACAAACCGGTCGGGACAGCCGATCAAATGGGCAAGATGTTTCACTTCCTGCTCCATTAGAGAGAAAAAGAGAGACCCCTGAAATGGCGACGCGGGTCATCTTGTTTTACTACTATCGTTATTGCCGTTATTACTTCTATCCTTCCAACAAAAATAACTTGGCCTATGACCAGCTCCTGTGTCTTTCGCCTACTGTGTTTGTGTGGTGTGTGTGTGTATTTTTGGAGCATTATGGCCGATTACTTCCTGGAAAGGTTCGCGGCACAGGAACATTTAGAAGTCTGAAGACCCAAGAAGACGCTGCAAGCTCTAACGAAGTGGGCCAGGGCTAAGTTTAAAGTTGAGACACAACAGAGTAATCTTAGACCTCTGTGTTTTGGAAGAGCTTCCGCCATTTGATTGTTAAAGAAAATTTCGAAACAGACAGACAAACTGAAACTAAAATCTTCCAAAATGAATATACCCATAAGTATATATTAAAGAGTTACCATGCTCGTTTAGAAAGAGAACATGTTATAATTTTATTAGTTATGTTATAGATCCGTGCTGAGAGGGAACAGTTGACAGACGAGCACACATCAGGTTTACTCGTTGACCGATTAGGCTTAAGCAATATGAGCGTAAAATAAAAACTGGAATTATGGTGTTATGAGGTATTACCGCAATGAAATCTGTTTTCAATGCCTAGTGCAAATTAACGGAAAAAAGCCAAGATTCATGTAGTCTTAGAAGTAGCGTCGCCGTAGCCGTATAGTGCAGTAAACAGCTAAGTTCAGCGCGTTCACGGGTAACTCCGCTCCTTTTTGTTTTTAATCTTGCGGTTATGGCAGTTTTAAGCGGAATCCACATCCCCGAGTTCTGTGGTCTTTCTTTTTGTACTGGGTACTGTAGGCATCTGATTCCAAGGCTTTGTTTCGAGGGCTTATGCCGAGACCGAAACTACATAGCCGAGAGATGTGGCAACACTGTGGTACTCGGCTGCCATGGCGACGAGCGCGGCAATGTGCCGTCATGTTCGTAACCCCAGGCATTTGCCGTGCTCATTCCCGACATTGAGGACATCGTCCACTGGCTCCAGGCAGTTCCAAAACAATATTTAGAAATGAAGACCCTTGTCGCCTAATTTACTGGTTTACGTTATATGTGACCGAGTACGGTACCTGCAATAAACATTAATGAGCATTCATAAACTATGCGAACGAAAAGGGAGTACGACCACGCATAATTAGAAACAAAAGTTTATTGTTGGTGCTGTGCGGAAAAGTGAAGAGCTCTACTGATTTCTGTACTCCCTGAGAATGAAATTGGAACCAATCTGCTGTATGGAAGCAGAAGAAATTCGAACTGCGGCGTCCGAAGACGGAGCTGCAGCGCTGCAGCCGCGACGACACAGCATAATCCTTTAATCTCTCGTTGTTTGCGGAAATACCAAAAGCAGCCAGCAATCCTAAATCCCGTTCGTTGCCAGCCGACCTAAAGTGATCAGCGCCGAGCTGCGATTCGGCGCTTGATGTCAATGGCATTCCGAAGCCAATCCAACTTACGGCGTCGCAAGAAGCAAAGGTGTCGAAGGACAATGAGGCCTAAGAGAGAGACCAGAAAAATAAACAGGCAAGGAGCGCTAGATAACAACGCTGGTATATTTGCTTTCAACGACTTCGCGACAAATAAGTAGAATTGTATCAGTGTAGAAAGGAAAAAAAGAAACAACGTCTGTGAAATTGTCACATCATGTATTACCAAATCGTTCAACAGGAGCGAAAAGCACGAGAAAAGGAATAGCTGTACTAACGTGACGTGCAAGTGCAATGTGTTTCAAAGTGTTGCTTGAGCCACAGATAAGATAACCCGCTGGTGGCCCGTTGAGAAGTTGGTGATTGCATTTTTAATCAATCAATCAATCGTCTTTTCTTTTCCAAGGCGAAAGGGAAGTCTTGCTGGATGGTTTAAAGGCACAAAATGCGAGACAAGGTCGCCTGACGGGGTGCCGATGGCCTACATCAGAGGCTAGGTCCAGCAGCGCGCTCAAAAACAACACAACACAAAAAAAGTAAGGACAATTTACGCATATACCATTGGCAACAGCAATACATCACTTATACGCCAGCAATCAAAACAAGAAAACAACCGAATATTTACGCCAGATAACATGCAGAAAAAACAACATCCAGATAAAAACGTCCACAAAGTATTTGCAAGCAAAACACAAAGTTAAATATAGCACAGAAAATGCAAAACATATATATAGACTTTCACATTCAAAAGCTTTTAAAAATAAATCCATGAACGAATATTTTTATATATAAAAAACATCACATATATTTACGTTTTTCAATAGAATAAGAGTCAATAATTGTCAGACGCAACACGTACATGTGATTTTAAAAAACGAAGAAAAATAATTATACGTCACAATAGTAGGTTAATATAGATTCACATGTTGAGCAGCTAAGTTTTTTTTAATATGAAAGAGAGAAGTTGTCTTTTCGAAACAGCCTTTGTGCGTGTAAGCACTGCGCCGTGGTTTAAGTCATTTAGTAATTGGGTTCCACGAAAGTTAAACGTTTGCTTGCCGTAGTTTGCTCTGACACGTGGTAGTTTGTATGCTGTCAATGACCTTAGGCTATATTTCGTTACATTTGAAGTAGTTAGATCAAAGTGATTTAGTTTTTTTGTGTGGATTAAAATGTCCAAGTTTATAGTGGTATAGCTTAGTGAATGGTAAATTGTTAAAGCTTTCGAGTATAATGTTCGGCCTTAGCGTTCTTGTTTGGGTTTGCTACAATTCGTTATATCCGCTTCTGTACACTAAAGAGCCAGTGATAGTTTGTCTTAGAGGTTGTGCCCCATACTAAGAGGCAATCGTAAACTCTCTGATAAAATAGCGTATAATATATTCGTACCTTTAGCCAGGTTGGCAAGGTATCTTTTGTTTTGCAAATCACTCCAAGTAACCCACGACAGATCTGTTTTATATGCTCGGTATCCGTTGTCCGAGATAGTTTGTGATTGAACCATTGACCTAAGAATTTGCAGTCTGTTGTTTGTTCCATAACACATGTGGTTTACTTTTAAACATGGGGGTCTGTTAACTGGAGCTTTTTTTGTCATGAATAATATACTTTTTTATTTTTGTTCTTCGCATTCATTTATTTTATTTGACTCCAGCCTTCTATTTGAAGTCTAAAATATTTTTGAATCCCCATCTATTTGTTCAATTGTAAGTACCGAAAAAAAGAGAATGGTGCCAACGGCATACATAAATAGGTTAGGGAATTTGGGAAGTTGACAATGTCGTTCAGGTAAATAACAAAAAGAATAGTCCCAAAATGAATCCTTTTGGAACTCCACACTTAGCTGTAATGTGGTCAGAAGAAATACCATTCCCCTTTACGTATTGTTCACGATTTTCTAGGAAGCTTCTTTTTATATCCAGAGCCTCTCCCCTAATTCCGTAGTATGGCAATTTGTGTAAATGACTAAAGAGGACACTTAAGACTGTTTACGTGTAGGGATGCGGAAGGATTCCTACACCCAGCGCATTCCTATACACGCAGTGCGCCACGTCTTCCTTTTTCCACGCGGCGCACTGGTGGTGACATCAAGCTCCCCTACTGCGCAGGAGTGGTAAACCCCGCGGGCTCCACGGCTTCCGTGACTATGAATCTGCGTTGCTGTGCTCTTCTTTGTGTTTTATTTTATTTCTGAGGCGCTTTATTTTATTTCTTTGACCTCGAGTGACCTCGCCGGCTTCCATGACGAGGCATGTGCATTGCTGTGCTTTTGGCCAAGGTAATTTAACTGCCGTTTTCGCTGGCCAATGGAAATTCAACTGCCGTTTCGCTGCTACAGACGGTTACAGACAAAGCCGGCTTCGCTTCATGGGACAGTTAGTGCTTTCGCATTAATAAGATGGCATGATTGATAACGTCGAAAGCTTTCCAGGAATCCAAGTATATTCCAAGCATGAGTAGCTTGTTTTCAATGTTATTTTAAATATAATTTGATTGATTTCCCTTTTTGGAATCCATACTGAGATGTCAAAAGGATTGACAATTCTGTTAAAAAATAGTTGTGTTCCGCTATTTATTAGTTTCTCAACAACCTTTGAGAGTATAGAGAGCACAGAAATCGGACGGTGGTTGCTAATGTCATTCTTATCGCCACTTTTATATGTAACATTTTCCCCGCCGTTTTTAACGCACTCGGGAAAATATCGCTTTTCAAATATATAATATCGCGTCATGGGGTCGTCAATTATCGCTGTGGATCTTTTGAAGAACAGGTTCGGTCAGACCCAGGCGATAATTGACGACCACATGACGCGACTCTTGAATTTAAAAAATGTCACCACGTTGAGCGACGTCACGGCTTTGAGATGGCTGTATGATGATATCACGATAAATGTCCGCAGCCTGGAAGCACTTGGCGTAAAGGTGGAAGAGTACAGTATGCTGCTACATGCTGCCGTGAAGAAGCGAATTCCTGACGATCTTGTCCTCCACTACTGCCAGCAAAGAGCCACCGACATCACGGATAGCACCGGTAGTCTGCAAACGTTTTTGAATTTTCTGAGGTCCGAGGTAGAGAGCCGAGAGCGCGTCCTGGAAATAAAGCTTTATCAAGCCCATCAATCAAAGGCCGAAAAGGAGGACTCATCAAATCAGGTGCGCAAAGCATACATCACTCCATCGGCAGCAGCTTTGGTTGCAAGGACGGACGCTCAAGCTGCCGAATGCTTTTTTTGCGATACACGTGAGCACTCGTTCCACCAATGCAACGGGCGTTCCATCAGTGAAAAAAAGAAATACTGAAGAGAGACGGCCGATGTTTCAGGTGCTGCAAAAGATATCACCGGGCAAGAGATTGTCGCAACGCCAGATTTCTCCGCTGCGCCAACTGCCAAGGGAGACACGTGACTTGCCTCCGCGATCCTGACCTCAAACCCACCAAAGACAGTCCTCATTCTTCGTCACAGCCAGGCACTTCGGAAGTGTCAGTAACGAGTGCGGTGTCTGACAGCGTCGAAACAGTTCTTCTGCAAACCGCCACAATCTGGGCAGAAGGGGAGACTAAGCGCCGCCTATTCCGATGCTTACTGGATGGAGGGAGCCAGCGGACGTTTGTGACGACCAGGCTTGTCAACGAGCTGTCTTGTAAGGTTCTAGGAAAAGAGGATTTGAGGATTACAGTCTTCGGCGATACTGCACTTGGTAATGCGAGTAAACTCCGCAAGGTAGAGGTATGGCTCCAAAGCCAACACGATCGGAGACGGGTACGAATTGAGGCTCTCGAAGTTCCTGCTATTTGCCATTCTTCTGCGTTTCCTGTAAGTCTCGGCAGCACAGCTCAATCGTGCACGCTGCAACTCGCCGATCTTTCGTGCTCAGGGTTCAAGAGAGACATTGACATTGATATACTGATCGGAGCGGATAATTACTGGAAGGCTGTCACTGGGTCTATCAAGCGACTTGACGGAGATTTGACAGCGGTAGAAACGATATTTGGTTGGACACTGCAAGGTCCAGTACGACCATTACCGGAAGTGGGCTGGCACCAAGCAACTGTAATGCAGGTAATGACTCGACATCGAAGTGACCAGCCTTCTCAGCAGCTACGAGAAAGGAATGCCCTACCGGTAGCTGAGGAGGATGTGCCAGAGCCCAAACAGTCAACCATCACGAGTGTACCGGTGCCCGAGGAAGCAGCACAGAAAGACAGTGACGTGGAATCCGGCGAAACGGAGGCCTTGGAATGGGCGCCCTGTACGGTACTGACACCTTGCAATAGCTCCGGCAATAGCAGGGAATCTGGCTTCAAAGATGACAGGGAAGCAGCTGACGCTCAGCTACTATCGGATCCTGTCGGTTGCCAGCACGAGCTGAGTGCCAGTAACTTTAAGGAGGACAGTGGAATCCCTGCCGTGAACGTCATGAGCAACGATAGGGAGGGGGATGAAGAGACTCCCACTGGTGCTGTTGAAACACGGGAGAACATTCTGAAACCGGCCAACCTCATAAGCGTTTTCACTGAGATTCAGGAGGGCAAAGTGGTCAGCATCGACTGCAAGAAATTTCGTAAACGAGACCGACCCGGAGGGATTATGAGTTCACCTTCGAAGACGTTTGCATCAAAGAAGGAACAGCTGAATGGCTCAGCGAATCGAAAGGCGGGGGAAGATGGTGACGCAGTTGTTGGCGAAGTTCTTCGTGGCCTCATAGAAAAGAGTGTGCAAGGGTCAAGTGGACTACTGGGTTACAAAATCTCTACCGAAACCCTTAGACATCTCTTGCGAACGTTCTGCGAGAGCAACGGTTACCGCTACCAGGACTTTGTGAGTGACGAAGCGGGGCTCAATTTAAGTGCCCTTTTGAACAGCCTTTGATGGAAATGCAAGATATTGCAAGCGAAAAGCGTCGCCGTGGTAGCTCGGACCACGGGTCGTCATCCGATCACGGGCCCGAAGTTCCACCCAGGATAACCAGGAAGTGGCAGAAATGTTCTACTCCCGTTCCCGAGAAGCGAATGCTCACACGGAGCCAGCGGCGAAGGACGTATAATGTGAAATATTTCAGATTTGGCCGCTTGGAGCTGCAATCTGCAAACACGGTAGGCTCATCTAACTCAAGCGGCATTCAAGTGAGAGATGTTGTGCTTCTCAGGAACAACCATCGCCCAAGAACATTTCGATATCTGGCCGTCGTCGACAAGAACTTTCCTGGTCGAGATGGGAAAGTGCGTGCCTGAACTATTCGACTCGGAAGTCGCGTGAAGAGAAGAAGACCCGTTCAACTTCTTTACCGTCTAGAAATTCCGATGAAACCGTCGGTTTGACTTTGTTGGGTGGGCAGGATGTTGGAGAATGGACACGGGACGACGAAGAAGTGGGCAACGGAGTCGCGCGCAGCAGAAACCCGCCATGTTCTCATTCTGATAAACCGCTACCATCACGTCGATCGGGTCGTAGTTTCTTCAGATCCCAAACAGGCTTATTATATTTTCTGATGGTTTGACTTATTAATAATAGATAATAATAGTCATAATCAATAACAATGGTTTATTTTTCGGATGCGACGAAGTATGATTCGGGTCTGCCGAAGCCAGAATTGGCTTGTGTGGCTAAACCACCAGTATTGAAGTTATAAATCAGTTAATTTCAACATTGTGAAGAGTGCATCAGCACATAAAACACACGCACACACATCACACACACACACGTTTTAAGAAAAACTAACATTGAAGCATTAGTAAAGTTAGTGTCCAGGGTTGATTGGTATGTTGATTGTCCCATTACATGAAGAACACACACACACATTCAAAATATATAGAAAAATGAAGCACAGGTCATGTCAAGTTGCCACAGTACTTGAGCTGTGATAAAGATCACATCACTGGCCTAAGAGAAGAAAAATCTTTAGAGCACAGTTTAAGACGCCCAGAAGATGAATCTGGTACGTGCAGGCACATTTGATTTAAAATAGGTCTCGTAGGGCTTGTTTCAACTGTTTTTTCGAGTCCAGGTCCAACACTTTTTCAGGGAGACTGTTAATATTATTATTATATTAATAATTAATAATTAAAATTAATAATTAATATTAATAATATTAATAATATTAATATTAATAATATTAATAATAATAAGTATTTTATTCAGCTCATAAGCATGTAACATATGCAGGCCCGCGAAAGCACTCGGGTGCTTGAATGCGACACCTGGAGTCCAGCGGACCGCTTACACTGAAATTCTCTTGTATGCATTAATGGCACACAAAAAATCAGACAAGAAGAAAAGAGACAACACTCAGTGGAACTCTAAAGCAATAAAACCATTGTACATTTCCCAATTCAAACACCAATCTCATAGTTCATATTTTACTTGTTTCAGTGACTCCATGGTATAGTAAGTTTCTGAAAGCCTATTAAAATAAAATGGGACGTAATATGCCGGTTTTTCCCATAATTTGTATACATCTTCGAAATGACAAAACTTTGCATGCGCCTAAGGGTTCGTTCCTTTTTTAATTCTATATGAAAGTGTCTCTTATAACAGTGCTTTACTAAAATAATGTAGCAGTGCAGTTCTTCTATGGATAACAACTTTAAGACATATATTTTATGATTAATTTCCAACTCTGCGTAGGTTGTTTCATAAATAACATCACTAGTAATTTTAAGTAGTATTTGTTCAAGTATTTTTTTTATAATTAGAACGCACACCATATAATGAGATACCATATCGGAGTATAGACTCACCCAGTGCACTATACACTCCCGTTCGTAATGGCATTGTCACTACACTGCGCATCCTCTACAAATAGACCGAGACAGCACGCGTTCTTTTGATAGGATATTATGCATGCTCATGTTACAGGATGTTTCGATCTAGGTGTATTCCTAAATATTTAGTTGTTGTAACATATTCTAATGCTACAAAACTGCACCGTGTGTATTTCTGTGAGTGAAGAAATAACGTAGGGCTAAAATGTAAAGATATATACGGGCTACGGAAATACATCAGTTTTGTATTACGGAATTAACAAAGATTTATGAGCAGAAAACCAGCCCATTATTATTTTAATATCCTTCTGCAAAATGGACCATGCACTTTGTTCGTCACTGTGCGCTAATATCAAGGCAGTATCATTCGCCTACTGATACAATCGAGACGTACAGGGTTGAGTTCCAATTTGATTCACATAAATGTTAAATAAAAGTGTTCCTATTGACCCGTGCGGTACAACCGAGTTAAGTGACGTTAGTCTACTTTTGAACTTGCAAATTGTAACCAACTTATATCTTTCTGTAATATAGTCTTTCAAGAACGCGTTGGAGAGTCCTCTAAGACCTATATTTCTTAGTTTTGTTTCAATAGTCGTTACTGATCGATAGTTTCAAAAGCTTTTGTTAAATCTCAAAATAGGGCTAAAACAAATTGATTTCTATCAAGACAGTAGTTGACATAATGTAAACGATCTTCCAGCAAAATTTCAGTGCTTCTATTTTTACGAAATCTGTACTGAGGCTTATTTATTAAACGAAACTTGTCGTAAAACGATGTCATTGTACTAAAAACAAAAGTTTTTATCATTTGGGCTATAATTGGCAATATTGAAATAGGTCTATAATTCATCATTTCTTTTTTACTGCCATGTTCATATAATTGTCTCACAACAGCTGTTTCTAACTATATTGTAATTTTCCCCGGACGAGAGTGATTCGTTTAATATTTTATTAGAACGTATTTTAATGCCTCAAAATTAGTTGGAATGTCCACTAATCAAATGGAATCATTCCCCACATGTTTTGATTATGGATAGGCACATGTTTATTTGGTTCAACTTTAATGCCCTCATCCCCACAGGCGTCCTTTATTATTATTTTATATAACTGCTTCCACTTTGGTCGAAGTGACAGCATATAGCATAATAGGTATGTTCCATATTCGTTTCCGTATGGATATCTGTTATGACCGCTTTTGGAGAGTAGTGTGCGCCGACGTTTATAAAATATTCCTTTAGCAGACTGGCTAGCCACGTGGTTTGAAGATTTTCGAATATATTTTCCAGTTCATTTACGGGTAAATATTCAGAATTGGGCATTATAATAGATTTCAGGGTATCCTAAGTGCGCTGGGTCATTCTGAAGAATATAAAACTTGCTGATGTGGTACTGAGCTTTGACCTTATTAATGTCCGAGCGTTGCTTTCTTTCCCCGCTGGGCCGAGGAAGCAACGCTCGGTCACGGGCTTCTAGAAGATTCGCGTTTATTCTTGCTCCGGACGTAACTTTTATCATTTATTCCTGCTTTCTTGTTCTCGAAAGTGCCAGTTCATTCTCGCCCTGAGCGCGCGACGCTTGAAGCTTCTTTGCCGAATTTTCGAGATAGTCACGCACAGTAGATAAGGAGCTGCGCGGGACCTTGTCGAGTCAGTCTCGCTCTCGCTTGCTGTTACGCCGCCAAATCGCCGCCCGCTTTTCTGCTGCCCCTCGACGCTCGTTCTTTATTTTGTTTGGCACAAGTTCGCCGAGTTAAACCTTTATCTTTCAGTTCACTGCTCGTCCTCTTGTCTCCGTCATTCTTGACAATATGTTTAATGATTTACTTATTATGGTGGGCACATGGACATGTGTAATTGGTTCAACCAGCGGCGTAGACTTTCCATTTTCCCACGGGGGGGCAGGCTGAGCTCTCCCGGGGGGGGGGGGGTGCTGCGCGTTATGTTTTTGCAAGAACTGGAAATTGAAGCTAACGAAAGCACGTTGGGATTCTATTTCCCATGTATCTTGTCAATAAAGGCAACGTGGGCGTTATTTTGTTTACATGTCGCTAATGGAAGCTCTTACATGACACTTAAACAGCGATCTCGGTAACGATCTTGGCCCGGGCCCGGGGGGGGGGGGCTCTGCCCCTTCCCCTTCCCCGGATTTTATTAGGGGGGCACGAGCCCCGATGCCCCCTTGTAGTCTACTCCTATGGGTTCAACTCTATGCATTTGAGAGCACCATCGGCAACCATTTTTCGACTGAAAGTTTAAGAAAATGACATAACTTCTGAATAAAATATTGTTTCGTGCTGACACTTTGGAATCTGGTTCGGACGTCTTGTGCTACTTTTGGGCGAAGAATGAGCGTTCGGTGATGCATAGTTTATTTTAATGCGACAGCATTAACTGTCCCATGGAGTGAACCGACGCCATCAGCTTTGAAGCCGTGTGCGGCGTAGTTCCAAAAAATGCCACCAGAGAAACCCTCTCCATGGCGGCGCAGCACACGCAGCGACCCGGCATGGCCAGGCTCACGCAGCCGTAGCCTCGGCTATTGAAATGCGCTTGAGGAGCAAGGGAGATAGAAGGAGGAAATGAGGAGAATAAGAAGAGAGGGCGCGCCACGGTAGAAGGTAGACGAAAAGGGAAATGGTTTTCGAGGGGTTCTTTATGTATGCACCACACCTGCTCTAGAAGTGCAAGTAGTCGGATGAATGCAAACCATGGGTGGATAGATTAATACGGCTGGCTCCTTTGAAGCGGGCGTTTGCTTGCGCCACCTGGCCAGTGTTCTGCGGCGAAAGGGCGGCCCTGGTGGCTTGAGCCCGTCCGATAAAGACACGAAAGCAGTGTTTTTTTCACGTGATGTTTATTAATTTTTTCTATTTGTTTGTGAACATGGAAACATAGAAATGATTGCAGTGAATTATTTACGTACCACAAGGTACAGAAATGAACACAAACATACAAATTATTACACTGATTTATACAGCGTAAATTTATTTACATACCACATGACAAAGCAAGAGAGAAAAGGAAACTAGCCATGTGGTCCATATTAATCCAGACCCTTGCAAGTAAACCTTAAAAAAATTACACCATCTTCCCGAGGGGAACCATGGGCTGATGCGGAGCATCGTGTTGGTTCCGAGGAAAGAGTCAGTTGCGTGCTGACGTCAAGAGATGGTGCCACCGACTGCCCTAGCGTAACCCCCTACGCGAGCCTTCGTCGCGGCTCGCGGCAGAGAAATTTAAAACGCCCGCCGCTCGCCGTTTATTTTTTTTTCACACTTGAAGGAGAGGAGACTAGAGGAGGAGCAGTTGCGCGTGCGCGCGCGGTGTGAGTAGAAGCGAACGCACGCGCAGTGCACACAGCTGGCAGAGAGAGAGACGGAGAGAGTAACGCGCAGCTGTTGGAGAGAGGGAAGGGGAGGAGAGTTGTGCGTGCGTAGTGTGAGTGCGGACTACAAGGCCGCGGGACATAGACCTGAGCAAGAGATGCTTCGCATCTAAAAGAACGCGCAGGCGGTTAATAAGGCGGTGCATTTGTTTGTTAATATTAAAACACCGAACTTAATTAAAGGTACATAAAAGGACGAACTTTCTGCGGGCCGAAAGGGAGCTATCTTTTCTTTCCTGCTGTTGACAAAAAAATGAACCATTCTTCTAGAGCCTTGTCTGATCCAACAAAAGGAAAAATTATGGGACGAAAGAAATAACAAGATAACTAAACGAAGTAAT
>JAZHYW010069953.1:0-39657 GCA_037355805.1 Ixodes ricinus
CTCATTTTCCAAGATAGGGTTTAGTGAGGGTCAGAGATGCGTGCGCTGTTGAGCCTGTCTAGTGTGCTGGCTTCACTGAGCGACATAAATTATTTCTGGTAATAGGAAGCTAGGGTGTTATGAGCGCAGGTCACCTCTTTAACCGAAAACAAGAACAATGTTTAGAGTATTATTCACGGAAGGATGCATTTTGAATTCTGGAGCGAAACCGAAACTTTATTTTGTTTAATTTCTCGATATAGGTCTTACTTTCCGATCCTTTTATGACTCAAAATGTCTCACATCGCAATTATTTACTTAGAAAGTTGTTCGCGGAAACTTTATTTTGTGACAACATGTTCGATCGAGGCTGATGTTTGTAGTTGTTGAAAAAATCAGGCTGATATTTGTGCGTTCTCGCTGCTTTTTCTCGCTCAGATAATTGTCATGGGGAATAATGAACTGCGGACCTTTTAATGGTTTTTGGTTGTTTAGATGATTAATCGTTTTAACATTATTTCCAGCACAGAATAAGAGAATAATTCAATTTTTACAATATTGTCACGAATGGAGGTAACTCGAAGACAAGCAGTGAACTGAAGATAAAAGATTTAATAGGCGAACTTGTGCCACCAAATAAGTAAAGAACAAAAGAGCGTCGAGGTAGCGAAAAGCGGCGGCGATTCGGCGGCGACAACAGAGCGCGCGGGAAGCTCCAGGCATTGTTAGAGTTCGGCCATTCTCATCACCGCAGTGGTTGGACAGGAGCCACTGCCCGCGTGTCCGCCGAGGCATTGGCTGTTGCGAGTCGCGGAAGTCGAGTGCTCACGCAGTTCTCGTGTCCAATCCACGAGCCGCTCTCGACTGTCGTCAGGCAGGGTGGTTTCGATCCCACAATCACGTGATCCAGCTTTGCGAAGGCAAGACTGGAAGATATAGTCCCCGCTTTTATCTTCGCAATTTCACCGCGACAAAGAAGTTCCTCGAATCAGTGGCGGTCTGTGCAAGTGCACTTGGGCCAGACTATGGACCAGTACGCATATGCAAAGTCATTAACGTTCCAACCCGATAACGTTTCCTGGACCCCTTTAAAGGGGCCGTGAAAATTATTCTAACGTTCAAAAAGCATCTGGTGCTTATCACTTTCGTTGGGCTTTCCTTAGCACGAGTAAAAGAAAACGCGCCTGCGCCCTCAAAATGTCGCGAGTGTGCGGTGAAATCGCGAAGAGGAAAGAGAGGACTAGTTTCCGTCCTGCAGCCGCTTGTGCCGGCCAAGAAAACTACGCGCGTGACCTGAACTAGACGAAAGTGTATTGAGTTGGCAAGCTCAATCACGTAGCTGGTCGATTTGAGGCTGTTACTTTTTTTAAATTGTCGTGAAAACGTGAACGAGACGCGTCAAAGGCCCCATATTCTTGACTTTTATTACGCAAAGTTTTAGTGGCGCCATCTACCTCGAAGCGAAGAAAAAGCGCTCCCTCCCCACTTCCCATAGCCAGAGACACGGAACTGAGATGTCTCCGGGTGCCCTTCTCATGACCGTTTTCCGGCCGCAAACCAGAAATCGGTGCGTAGTTGTAGTGGCATCAAACTCAAATCTGTTTCACTTTTTTTTTTTTTCTACAAGAACTAAGGCACCTTGTCGAAAATCATTTTATCATTGATCCTTACTAGCGCAACGCCTCCCCGCGACCAGGGGGAGGCGCAGGAGGGGGCTTTCCGTGACTCCTCTGCGCTATGAAGCGGCAGTTCTTGAGCAATTGAGCCTGGACCAGTCGGACTTTGACTGTGTTCCATAGGATCTGAGTCAGTATGTTCATCGCAACAGAGGTCCGACGAGTCAAGAGTATCCATTATTGACCTCTCTGACCCGTTGGACTCCTCTGACTGCTGGACCTCTTTGACTCGCCGTGGATCTCTTGACTCGTTGGACTCTCTCGACTCGTTGGACCTCTTGACCCACATTGACTTTGACTCAGTGCGTCTGATGAGTCAAGAGATCCAACGCGTCAAGAAGATCCATTATTGGACCTTCTGACTCGTTGGACTCTTTTGACTCCGTTGGACTCTCTTGACTCGCCGTGGATCTTTTGATCGCTGGACCTCTTGACTCGTTGGACCTCTTGACCCAACAGTTGGATCATTTGACTCGTGTCTGGCGAGGTCAAAGATCCAACTTGAGTCAAAAGATCCATTATTGAACCCTTCTGACTCCGTTGGATCTTTTGACTCGTTGGGTCTCTTGACCGAGAAGCGAAAAAACATGGCACAAGTGGAAGAATGGACTGGTTGACAAACGCCGACGCTCCTCCCGTCCGTTGTCTCGGCGCTCGACCTGTCCATTCCCCCTTTGTGCATTTTTTGTGCGCTGCCTACCAGTTTGTAATCATGAACCGACTGGCCTGCATCGCTACGCTGGATTGTCGGTCAACATTTCCTCCGGCACGAGGTGCGTGTTTAACTCGCGTACTCTCCGCTCGCCTGGACATGTTAAAAAGAGATAAGCGATTTTATGTTTGCTAGCTTTAATTCTGTGAAAGCGTAAAATTGGCAGGGAGAGGCCCCATCCACATCAAGCAAAGCTCCGTCTATACAAAAGAGGGTCTAGGTGCAGCCCAGTGTTGCCAATTTAACAATTTTTTAGCTGCAATTTAGCGGTTTTATTAGTAGTCTAGCGGAAGAAATTGCGATCTGCGAGGCGGGCGGCGGCATTTTTAGGGGTTTTCAAGTCGCGTTATCGTTTTTACTGCCGGTCGACACAGAGGTTGGCATTTTAGGTCGCCTCTCACTCACCCTCCACCCCCACGGCCACACCCACCTAAGCCCCTCACTCACCCTCACCCTCTCCCCTTAGCTGCACTCAACCTCGATCACCCTCATAGCTGCACTCACCCTCAGCCCCTCACTCCGCCCTCATCCTCACAGTCACACTCTCCTTCAGCCCTTCACTCACCCTCACTAGACGTCACGCCCTCGCTCCGCAGTCAGGGCCTAGAAGCCCCTCACGCGCTCTGCGTCGCCTCACGCCCCTCACCGCCTTCCCACCCTCACGCGCACTCATGGCCCTCTTGCCTTCTCCACCCCGCCCTCACGCTCCCTCACCGCCCTCACGGCCTTAAAGGGATTATCTGGTCGAAACCGGAAGTACTTAAGTTTTTGCGCTCGTTACGTCGAGGAGCTTCCTTCATGTAGACAAACATAATTTGTATTTCGATATATGATCTCCCGTTAATAATTAAACCTTTCATGGGCGTATGTACGAAACTGCACCCCGAATTTCACCAGTGTCAATGGCTTACATCCGGAGCCGTTGCGTGACGCCACAAAACGCAAAGGTTTGTCGGATGGTCGATATCAGCGATGGTCGACGTATGTCTTGTATTTTGTTTCGAATTATATAGTCTCGTAGGCTGTACCTTTCTGAAATACGGTTCTTTTAATGCAGTTCAAGCGTGTGCAAAAAAAGCCACGCCTTTTAGCAGGATATTACTCGGAAACAGCCATAAGCTTCGAGCAAACGTATGCCGTTTCGCGCAGACAGAACTGCGACGCCACTGTTCGAACTAGGAGCACTACGAGCGCTTGCAAAGCAAAGGATGCAGATATCGCCTCTGAAGCGGCAACTGTAGGTACACGAAGCACATCTGGGTACACATTTCAAGGGATCCACTGGATCGGTGATGAGGCGTTCCCTGAAAGGCGATGTCCGCGGGTCGAAGGCAACTGTTAACTGTTTAAATGCATGTCGTCACTTGACTTGGACGAGCTTGGTGAACTGTAGCCACGCTCAGGTGGATCCAGAACTCCGTCTTGGGTCGGGAATTCTTAAGGATACTATTCTCTCCATTCTTTCTTGTGCAAGGGGTCTACCCATGCCAAATTTTTCTCCATAGGGTGGAGGAGGGGGTCGACTTGTTTGGGGAGGGGGCGGCCGCCCCCCGTCGCCCCCCCCCCCCCCCCCTTGGGTCCGCCACTGCACGCTCTATTTTCTCTACATGCGGGTCAAACAGAATTTGGCTGCACGCGTGCGCAATACACCTTTGGTATACGCTTTCAGGCAGTCTCAGCTGCTGGTTTCGGTTTCGCCGCATAATCGAATTGACTGATCCGATTTGGGCGCAGGAGGTGGATGGGACGCAGTTTAATATCGCTGGCACAGCATCACACCTCAGCTTACAAGCCTTCCTGTCCGCTTAGAGCTCAGCTCAGTAGCTCTCTTCTGTGAGATGATTGCTGCATAAGCGGGATCCGGACCTTGGACGGGAACCCATGTCCCTCACGCACGGCGACGATCCATTTTGCTCGTCACTGCACGTCTCGCGGAAAAGTGTGGGAACGTCAGCGTCTTGGCTCACACGTGCCGCCCGGTGGTTGTGGCATCCAACCGCGCAAATAAAAATCTCACCCAACTACAATACAAGTCGAGCAACAACAACAGACACGAAGCACGCCGAGGCGTTCTACTCGCAGGCAAACGACGAGACAGAAATGCCCGCTTTGTGTTTCGTGACGTCAGAGCTTCAATGTTGCCAACGAAACCAGCGTTTACGCTAGATCGCGATTGGAGCAGTATAAATTCAATTACTCGCGCAGAGGGGCATATAAAATTCAGATATTGTACGTACGATGCGTCTCGAGGCAATCACAATGATATTCAATTGTTTTCTCGAATACAAAATTTGACCGGACAATCCCTTTAACGCACTCATACCGCTCACGCCCCGATGGCCCTCACGCCCTTCAGGCACTCACCGCCCTCACGACCCTCACGCCCCTCACGCACTCATGGCCCTCACGCCACTCAGGCCCGCTTCAGATGGGGCGATTTCGGCCAGAAAGTTGACGTCGCAACACCAGCAACACGGGCCGCCCACGTTCATACGCAGCAACCAACTGCCGCAATTTGCCATCATCATCATGAAATTTTATTTTTCTTGCACTATTGGGACACACTACTTACGCGCTATAAACGTGTTTTTATGCGTTTAAATCTCGTTAGGGAATACTAATGCATCTTTCTGAAACAGTTTATTTCCAAAAACGATCACTTTGAAGCAAGAACCAGAGTACGTTGTTGTCGTCATCACCGGCACGAGGTATCACATGAAAAATATCGTGTCCCTGATTTGACGCAGCCGCTTCAAACGTCTTCGAATTGCTCCGAGTTGCTCGCTTGTTTTCTGAGCCTAACACTGATCTCAGCAATTCTTGTTGATCTAGGGAAAGCTAGGGAACAACTCCGCCAGCAACTCCAAAATTGCTGAGAAGGTTGCTCCGTCGAAGGGGCCTCACGCACTCACCGCCGCCCTCACGCCCCTCGTGCACTCATCGCGGCCATCGCACTCCTCACGCACTCACCGCCCTCACGGCCCTCACACCCCCCGACGCACTCATGCCACTCCCGCACACTCACCAGCCCTCACGCCCGTCACGCACTCATGGCCCTACACTCCTCACGCACCCACCGCCATCACGGCCCTCATACCCCTCATGCACTCAACGGCCCTCACGCCACTCACCGCCCTCACGCCCCTCACGCACTCACCGCCCTCACGGCCCTTACACACTCATGGTCCTCACAGCCCTCACGGCCCTCACTCACCCTCACACTCATGAATTTTCCTGGTTCGGAAACTCACTCACCCTCACCTCTCCTGTGAAAATGAGGGAGAGTCAGGGTGAGTGAGGGCCCTCATGAGTGAGGTTTGCCGAGGTATGGGTCTACAATATTCTAGAGTTTACATTCATCAATCATTATTAGATAGTTTTTGTGGTAATTTCCGGTCATGAGGGTTGTCACCTTTGCTTAGTCTCAGGAAAATTGCCGTCAGTGACAGCATAGCTTGCGAAGCCATTGAGATATTACAGTGACGCATCTTGAAACTGGCTTTGCACTGTTTTCCGCGAGATTATGAATGTATAAATTTATTTTTCATGTCTAGCAGGTCAAATGGGCTAAGTTAAAGGGGGATTCCGGTCGAAACCGAAACCGAAATAAGTGACCATTATTGCTTTAGGCACAAAATATGATCACAGCCAGAATATTGCATGCCAGTGCAAGCTGCGTACTCCACTAAAGCCAATTTTAAGTATGGGAGCAGCTGATATTGCGCTCATGACAAGCGGGTTAGCTTTTAGTCAAGGCGACACTGGCCGCAGCACCCCCAGTGACGTCACGTCGCGGCACCTGATCATCGTGTTGCCATCCTCTCGCAGGTATAGTTTCGGTTTTGCCGTAGACGCCCGAAACCAAGATTTTAGCCGCGATAATCATAAAACTACGCACAATATCGACAAAATATTATACCTTGTAATTCAGGGAAACTGACTGAGCTGAAGAGAGTCGTAATCCCAAATTCGAAATAATTGACCTGAGTTGCCCGTTAAATATACACACGAATTCAGAAAAATTTGGGGCTATAAGATTCTAAACTTCAAGATTGGATAGCGGAAGTTGCAAGCGACATGCTGGTTTATGTCAGATAGCTCGACTGGAAAGTATAAAGTTTTGCAAGGCCTGTGAATTTGCTCACTGAACCTTCGATCTGCCACAGAATATTTTCCTCAGGAATATGGCATGACAACAACAACCTGCATCTTGAAGCAGTATGATCATGAAATTGACATCGTTCTGTGCATTCGGAAGCGATCCCAATCAAGTAACATACATCGCTTCTACGGGTTCTTTTCTTTGCCATACTGTCTCTAGAAAAAAAAAAAAACACAAAAAAAACTACTGCAAGTAATTTAAGGTTAAAAAATCATTCTTGCCCTCCTCTTGAAATTTAGGGGTTCCTAGCGGTTTGGGGGATTTCTATTGCTGATTTTCTTTTTTATTTGTAGAGTTGGCGATACCGGTTGAGCCAGTGTCCCTTTTCTGGGGCCCTAATCTGGACACTTGGCGAAAAAGTCGGCAAGAAATCGGGCGGCCGTGATTGGCTGGCGCCGCGCTTGACCTTGGCGCCGGCCAATCAAAGTTGCCGGATTTCTCGTTGACGTTTCGCCAAGTGTCCGGATTAGGTCCCCCGGTTGTGTTTATACACCAACTCATGTTTACAAACAAACCGGAGCGCCCGAGCGCCCCTAGCGGACGCCACCGGCGCCGCGCATGCGCGGTGGGGGTGTGGGCAACAAGCTCGCCGTCGCCCATAAACAAACCATTGAAATGCGATGTTGTCGGCGTCGGTGTGAGTCCCCTGCCCTTTATCGCTTTCGAATTGTTGATTCTACGTCTTCCTGGCAATGTCTGACTACATGAGCGGCGTCAGCGAAATTAACGAGGCTCGTTACACCGCAAAACTTCGCGTGAATAATCTGACATGCGGCGATTCATTCCGCGTGGACGCCGCAGAATGTACGCTAAAGCCTGACTCACATGATGAGATTTTGCTCGCAATTTTCAGTCGCGACGTCGCTCGGGCTGCAAAAGCGTGAACCGTAGCTGAGATGGTCGACGTCGATACTGAAAATCGCAAGCAGAATCGAACGAAGTGAATCAGGCATAACAAGTCGGTGATGGCCGCTGGTAACAATAATCAACATCTCCTTGTATCTACTGTTTACGTGGAGCCTGCTTACCAACCTTCAAACTTAAGTCTTTTGAGGCCTGCACTTACTTCTTATCGCAAGTACCGGGCCAACGTTTCGTCTACGGGCCGGTGTCGTCTAAAAGAGCAGACGACAAGCAGAAGCGTTTGAAAGAGCAGACGACAGTTCGAACGATCAGACGGCCGTTCGAACTTCAAGACGCACTGAACGTAGTCCGCAGGTGGGCCGTACAACTTGACGGTTTTCCGGCGTTCATGTTGGAACAAAACAAATAAATCTGATGACCACAAGTATCCGTGAATTCAACCCAAAGTGCTTCCCGCCCAAGCAATTGTGGTCCGGCGGCGTCTGGTTTACCATTTTTACAGCACATATTCACGGTCTCGGACGAACCGAGAACATGAAAACTGATCTTCAAACCTTTCTCGACTCTTTTAGTACAGCCCCAGTGGCGGCGGTTTGACGAAAAGGCATGTTTTCGTCAGGTTCCTTTCAAAACAACGCAGGAATACACGCCTCACATGGGGCCTTCCGCCCACAGCCCCAGACCGGAAGTGCGACCGACGCGCCACCACCGCGCCGTGACGTAACAGAGATGAGTTCGTGTATAGAGAGCTCATGGGTAGGTGCTATATGCCTCGTTTCACACTAAGTCAGATTGCGGCCGATGCTACGATCCGTTGAAGCAAATCAAGCAACGCCAAGAGTGCATGCATTGTCAAGGAGCCGTCGTCTTTGCGCGTTCGCCGACACCGGTAAAACCAATCACGCAAAAAAAAGAGAAGCCCCGGATCAGAGGTGATTTACTCTATGTGATTGGTTCGGCGGGTTGGTGCGCAAACTCCAGAAATAGCCGACAAGCACCGTGACGACGCACTTTCTGTCCCCTGCGTGGTTGTCCCCATCCGGATCGCGTAGAGTGTCGGCAGCGTTCGGGCTTGGAAGTCAAACGGAGTGTAACCGGCCGAACGACTCCGAGAAGTCTTGAGACTGCGTAATCTTCATAATTAATCAACTCCATGCGGCATGTTTCGCAACGTCTATTTCTTTGGCGCTTAAAAAAAGATGGCGGTGGCTTAGCTCGGCTATGCCAGGATATACGTAGCGTGAGCTTATGCGCACAAAATGAGAGGCGCTATCAAGCAGCTCCGGTGGCAGCGTCAGACTTGGCTACTGCGCAACGGAGGCGGACAGCTGGGCACGCGGGGCGGCGCCAGTGCGTCTGCCGCGGCTATGACGTCTCGAATGCGAAGACCGGCGGGCGCGCGCGGTGGCGCGTGAGCCCGCGGCGGTGGCGGCTCCGCCGCACGCCAGCTGTGCGCCATGTGACGTCACTGCTCCTCGCGCTTGCGCAGACCGGCGAGGCGCGGCGGTGGTGGCGGAGCCCGCGGCGGCGGCGGCTCCCCGGCGCCAGCTGTGCGCCGTGTGACGTCACTGCTCCTCGCTCTGCCGCAGACCGGCGAGGCGCGCGCGGTGGTGGCGGAGCCCGTGGCGGCGGCGGCTCCGGCCGCGCCAGCTGTGCGCCGTGTGACGTCACTGCTCCTCGCGCTCGCGCAGACCGGCGAGGCGCGCGCGGTGGCGGCGCAAAGCCGCGCGGCGACGGCGGCTCCGCCCGCCAGCTGTGCGCCGTGTGACGTCACTGTCTCGCGCTTGCGCAGCACGGGTACGGCTCGCTGCTGAGAGCCACGCGAAACTGCTCAATCTCGACCAGTGTAGCTCACGGCTACAAAAAAAAGATGTGCTGGTATTAGAGAGTTTTAGGGAACCGTTTCTCGCACACCCGATATGGTGTATGATGGGGCCTCCGGCACGAACTGCGCATGCGTTACCACAGCAGACTCCGCACATGCGCAGTTCGTACCGGTCGGCCGCATCTTACCGCATCGGACGTGCAAAGTGGTTCCTTAAAGGGCAACTCCGCTTCATTTTTGATATTTAGAAAACTATGCAGCCCTCTTCAGTATCATATAGGAAGACCCCATGTCAAATATTACGATCTAATTCCGTCTATATATTTAATAAACTGGCCAGCAAACTTTCAAACGAGCCAAGTCGCCGAAATCTGCCAACTCTAGCGTGCGACGTGAGGCGCAATCGTCAGCGCAGTCAATGCGACGGGGTTGGAGCGGCCAACGTTGAACCACTACGCCAAAGGCATGACTACGTCATTCTCACGTTTTGGTTGTTTTTACTTCTCGGAGCGAAATTGAACGATGACGTCATGAGTTTCTCCTCCCGGTGTTGGCTCTACGGCGTCCACGTGATCACCGTAACGCGGATGCGCTAGTTTGCGCTGCCCTGCGCGTTTATCGCATGTCCGGTTTCTCCGCTCCCCCTCTCCTCTTTCGTGTTCTCCCCTTCCCCCTCTCCCCGGGCCATCACCATCCTCGCCATGCGAAGCGACCTACCCGCTTCGCGTGTCCTGTACCTCGCGCCTACGAACGTCACAAGACCACGTGGTTCGACGTGACGTGGCCATGACTCTGAGGACACGAGACCAATGTTGCCTGACGCAACCGAAGTTTCGGTTTCGGTATCGGCTGATGTTTAAATTAAGATTACACAAATAATATTCAACATTTCGCGAATCCGAAGACGTAGAGCTGTTGAGTAGTACTTTGTGAAATGGAATCACATGTAAGCCTAAATTTTTCGGAATTGAGCGGAGTTGCCCTTTAAAAACTCTGTAATACTTATTTAATATTAAACAAATTCAACGATAATCTTAAAAAAATTATGTGCCTCTCCCCCCCACCCAAAAAAGAAAACCAAAAAACACTTTACAACTTTGAAGATAAAAAAATCGTTTTTGTGGTTCGGCATTTTTTTAATTGCCCCCCAGTTCCTCAATGCTACTGTGTGTGTGTGTGTGTGTTTTTGTGCAACGGGATACCCCGTTTTATTTTCTTCTTTTTTAGCACACACACACACACAAAAAAGGACGGGAAGTATTATTGCTTAGCAAACAGAATAACTCACGTATCGGGCCTACTATAGATGTTGAGCACAGGGCTTCAGCAAAACTTCCTGGAAGAACGAAACGGGACAAAAAAAAAAAAAAAAAAAAGCTGTATAGTTATATGGCTGCGGTAAAAAAGACGCGTCGTCATGTGCGACGAGCATTCGCACTAAAATCAGCCTCAGGCTCTAGGGTCTCATAACGACATACTTAAGCTGCGATCGCACGGCTAACAGATCGTTACAAGAGACAGTCCTCCAGACATATATAAAGTTTAAGGGAACCGTTTTTGCACACCCGATACGGTACGAGACTTCTGCGGTAGCGCACATGCAGTTCGTACCGGAGGGCCCATCGTATATATCACATGGGATGTGCAAAAACGGTTCCCTAAACCTCTCTAGCGTCTGAGGTGTGTTTCTGCTCGTACGATGGTCCCACCACGTTGGCCGCGCAAAAACTATTTGTAGATATGCTCGAAGTATGCATATATGTATAAAGCAAACATGCTTCAAACACGCTTTCTGAGGTGGGGCCCTCAATAATTATATCAGGACGTCTAGAGGGAATCAACCGTGTCTTTTGTAATGATACACTTCGTTTTAGCTTAAGTCCCGACGTGGGCGACACTACGAGCTGACGGGGACCAACCAGACAGCGTCAAAAGTGCACCATCGTGGCGTTCGTCATGAAAACTGAGGTACACGTGTTTTATCGTCGCTGAACCAACTCCTAAATAAAAAAAAAAGGCCCAGTGATCTGCGCTTTTAAAGCTGCTGGACTGCTCCCATCGGCCGCCTCGTTGTGTCGGCTTTCGTCTGGATCTCAAAGGCTGACGACTCAGACTCGAGATTCTGCAAGGCAGAAAATCCTCCCTCTACCATGGGGGAGGAGGGAGACGGGCAACGTGAACAGGGTAGAAGGGGAGAGGAGGAAGCGGGGGAAAAGCGGGAAAGCGGGAACTGGTGCCCGAGACAGAAATACATATGCATACTCCGTCCACACTTAAAACTGGGGCTACGATGGGAGCTGACGGCACCCGCCGAACCAACCAGCGCCGCCTCCCTCTTATCAGCTGACCCGGCTCTCCGCGCGTGGGTATGGCCGGGAAGCGTGATCACGTGGCGAGAGAGAGGCGTACGACTGGTTCAATGAGGACGTAGCTTCCTCCCCAGTCTCAGCTTATAGTAGGTGAGCGGAGTATAGACTCTTTTCTGTGTACTCTCCTCCCAGCCACCTAACAGGCGTATCCGGTATGGGCGACGAAAAAATACTAAAACGTTTCAACCTGTAACTAGAAAAAAAAATAAAGGGGAAGCAAAACGATAATGTGGAACGGTTACGCTTGTATCCTAAGCGTGTCCTCTACTGGCGTGGCGACGGCAAAACAATGTTTTCGCCCATACTGGAAGTGACGACAATTCAAGATGGTGGCGCCCTTGAGGAAAGGGTCTATAGCACTGTGACTTAAGAGTGCTGATGAGTACCGCTAAAAATAGGATGCTGGTGCTCTTAGAAGCATCCTAGAAAAGCTGTCGAAGAGCAACACGTTTACAGGCAGTCCGGACCACGTATACATTTGCTAGGCACAGAGACCAAAGTAGAGACGCAGTGAGGCATGAATCACGCACGAGACCAGAATCCCGACCTTGTTGACTGTCACGCTGTCTAGTAACGAGTGTGAAGCGGCTACGCAGACGCCGTGGCGACTACAGCGCCGCCGTAGCCACGTGACGCGAGAGCCGGATATCGGTGCGTATATAATGGACAATTAAAAGATACTGGTTATGTGAGCAGATCGCAAGGGTGCAAGTGAGCTGGTGTATATTAAACATTTTAGTAAAAACCCGAGACTGGAGGTAAAGACAGACGACGACAAGGAAGAAGGAGAACGTCTCAAACACAGCTAAACCTTTATTGAGGAAAGAACCCTTTATATAGGGTTGAAAAAAG
Source organism: Ixodes ricinus (assembly GCA_037355805.1). Classification (NCBI taxonomy): domain Eukaryota; kingdom Metazoa; phylum Arthropoda; class Arachnida; order Ixodida; family Ixodidae; genus Ixodes; species Ixodes ricinus. The sequence continues at coordinate 12,440 of JAZHYW010069953.1, forward strand.
AAGGAAGGAAGGGAACCCTTCTTCACATCACCTCTCTCCACACAAGAAACGACACCACCTCTCTCCTCAAAAGACACGACACGGGACCTCTAACAATGGGGTCAAACCAACAAAAGAACCGACAGCAACCAAAAATGACACATCATTAAAAACAAAAAAACGCTGGGAAAACTACAAATTGAGATTTTGTGTTGTGTTGTCCTTTTTCTCCCCCAGTCTCGAGGTTTTGTCCAAAATGTTAAACCATCACCAGCTTGTTTGCGCCCTAACGTTTTGTTCGTTCTACAAATAGCATTGGACCATTCCACTGCGAATGCCGTCAGCTAAACGACTACATCGCACACACATAAAAAAAAAGAAAAAAAAATGTTAACAATACCATTAGAGATTTAGAAAACGCTTCCTTTCCGCATCTAAAGACAAAGAAGGCTTGTTCACTGCATTCCCATGCTTCGTTATTGCGATTGACTCTTTCAGTAGGCGGTTGTGGTCGTATTTTTCTGTTACAATGGTGGTTGTAGAGGTCCATAAAGGCACGCAATTCCTACACTCCATAATATGCTTGGATACCTCGGAATATGGATCCTTGTTTTTGGACACAACGTTTATGTTCGCCCAGTCTCATCATTAATACAATGCTTCGTTTGACCTATATAGCACAAACCACAATCAAAAGGGATCTTGTAGACTATACCTGAAATAAATGTAACACACTTTTCTTAGTGTTTATTTAAACAACCTTTCTGGGCGGAAGCGAACGGAGTTAAACGTTTCAAACTGCTATCTGTGCTAAACGCCATGCGTAAACCAAACTTATCACCGACTGCTTTTAAATTGTGTGAAATTTTATGAGAAAAGCGGTACGACTACAAACTTTTTGTGCTCGGGCACTTTTCCTAATTTGTTTGTCTTTTGCAATAATGTACGAAAGCTGCTTGGAAATAAATTCTTGAGGATACTTTGCAACATTTAGCCGGGAAAACACAACTTGAATCGACGTCATAATGGAATGCCAACAAGACTTTTAAACCGCGTTGTTAATCATGTTTCGAATCAATCCTGCTTTGACATGCTTTGAATGGCAACTATCAAAAGGAAGTATTGGTTTAGCCTTGTCTTTGCCATACGACCAACATAATCCGGGGACCATTCTGAGCTGGAGGTTTAAATACTGAAGTACGTTGTTGGCTGGCTTTTCTACTAGAAAACTGGAACTCCGGTGCCTCCCTGTACACGGTATTCTCAATAGAACCAGCAAGGGCTGAGTCGCGGACAGATACCAAAATGTCATCTACATATCTTCTTATAAGTACTGAGCTCGGGGGATAATGTTTGATCATCTCATTCAATTCTAGGTCTAAGCTTCGAAGGTATATTTCTGAGAGGGCCGGGGCGACAGCCGAACCAATACGAAACGCCTTGACGTTGAATGTATTTCCGCTCATCATAGTTTACCACTGTCGACTTTAGATACAGTTCAAGTATTCTTAGAAAATCATTAATCTCTATAACAGACTGGGACTGAAACCGAACAAAATTCTCCTCTAGAAACGAGCGGACCCTAGAAAGCAAAATGGCTGGTTGGAGTGAATAATACCAATCCTTAATATCCAGGGAAAAAATCGTGCAAACTTTACCATGAAACGGTTGAATATGTGATATCAAATCCATGGAAGAACCTAATGCTAACGGGATCTTGAAATCGAGGCAAGAAAGACCATTCTGAAGGAACGTGGAGACAGTTTTTTGCCACGTGCCATCTTCGTTTATAACTACTCTCAGAGGAAGGTCAACCTTGTGGTCTTTCAAGAAGAACTTAATGGCAAACGTATCTTTCAAGTTACCATTCAGTCTGGCAGCAAAAGACGTACAGTCACTGTCCTTAAAAGTCCTAACTATTTCTCTCTTGTGTCGGCCCAGATCCCATCAAAAGAACGCCTCAGCAATTATAAAAGTTGGAAGTATGTTACCTTGTTGACGTCAATGTTTCCGAAAAAAAAATTAACGTGATCTTGGATCTTTTAAGTCAAAATCAATACGTAATATATATATAAAAAAAATATGCATGGAACATTACTGGACCATAATTAGGGCTCCGTGTTTTTGGAGTTTATTTTTCGTCAAATTCGGAGGGTGTTTTTGGAGTTTATTTTGCCAAAGATTCCGAGTTTATCGGAGTTTATATTTTTTATTCCCCATTCTTCGAAATTGGAGTTTAATTTAGCTGTGTTTCCTATTCAAAATAAATAAATAAATAAAAATCGAATGTAAACGTGTGCCAGACAAAAAAAAAAAACGCGCTTGTATTAATCGAATTATCTTCAGTTGAATTTGGCGTTGGTGCCATTGCCATTAGCAATACTAATTTATCCACGACAAAAGTCACACACAAGTGGCGCTTCCGATAAACGCCGATACCTTAAAATCAATAAACTCCCGGAGGTAGTCGCTAGGAAGCTCGTAGTCATCCCATCCTATTCCATCAATCTAGCCCGCGGCCGCGCGAGGTGGAGTGGTTAAGGATCGGTAATAGAGAGTTTGAACCGCCCCTCTTCCCAACTTTATACAATCCCTCTGGTCCATACCTTTCGCTGTTACTAAAACATACCCCTTCCTTTCTCTAAATCACAAATCTCATGACCCTAAAAGGAAACCAAAAGAGTGGCTTTTGTCGTGACCCGATTGTACAACGAACGACCTGTTGCCCTGAATCAACCTTGACAAGCGGCAAGACCCCTTTTGACAACGGTTCGAGATTTGAAAGATAATTATGGCGGAATTTTCCCAGGACCATTGGCTCCGTGCTGATCAAACAGTAAAAGGAAAAAAAGGTCTTTTACTTTTTTCATTTGCCTGGGGGGGGGGGGGTGGGATGTGACATTGACACATAAATATTTCGAGTTTATCTGATAAATCCGAATTGACAAAAAATTTTACCGGCGGGTGTTTTTTAAAGTTTTTCGGATATCCGAAAAACACGGAGCCTTAGCCATAATTTTGTCGGATACGTGAAACGTTACGATCACGTGACATCCGGTCACGTGACGTCAAATTCGCCGCTAAGTTTAGCGGGTAAATTGAATTGGAGCGCATGGTTACAGGACGCATATTTTCCCGATAAATTTAGCTGATAATTGACGTCACATGTCCTGATGTCACGTGACTATACACCAATTCTGCTTCCCCACTAAATTTAGCGGAGAAAATGTGAATTGGTGCGTAGGTCTGTGACGTCCCATAACTAGGGTTCTGCTTTTCAGAGAAATCTGAAAAATTCCGAAAAACATTGGTTGGCAAAAATATTTCGAATAAAATGTATCCGAAAAATTACAAATTCAAAAAGCTCAGTTGCAAAAAAAAAAATATTTTTTTCAGTTTGTATTGTATCCAAGTTTGCTCAATACACTTCCCTTTCCCACAGGCTTAAAAGAAACGTTATGTCGTCTGAACCCTGAACTGAAAAGAGCAGGCGTCTTCCTCACGACAAAGGCCGAACCAAAGCCGAATTCATGGCCAAATCAAGCGGAGCCTTCCTCTCGGATCTTGAAGACCATCACTCGCCCTCCTGTGACCTCCTTTTGTTGCAGATTGGGTTTTTGCACACGGTCCACAGTCATCCTCGTTGACGACAGAAATTCGAGATTTAGTCAGTTCCATTAATGAAGGAATTTGGGACAGTTGGTTCATGATCGTATACAAGCTCCAAAAGAAAAAATTTACAAGGACAAAAGTTGACGTAAACACTGGCGCACTCACAACGAACATTCATCTAAGAAACAATCCTTGATATAGTCGTGAAAAACGTCAGTCATGTCTACAGCCGGTCTAGCCTTCTATCAAGTTTTTGCCAAAAATGTTCCAAATATTGACTGATTAAAATTGTAACTGCAGTTACACTGTCCTTTATTGCTGCTCTCAAACATGACCCTATTTTAGGTTGAACATCCTGAAGTGCTAAACATTCCTACAAACTCCGAATTTCGAGTGTCATAAACGAATGCTAAAAAAAAAAAAAAAACTCAAAATTTCCCCCAAAAAAGTATTTTAAAAAACATTCTTTTATTTTCTTCAAAAATTATCGTTGAAAACGCAGAATGCTATCCATAAAGCAACACTGCGCGCGTTGCACATGGGACGTACGTCACAGACCATACACCAATTCAACTTCCCACTCAATTTAGCGGAAAAAACTGAATTGGTGTGTAGGTCTGTGACGTCCCATGATGCAACACTACGAGTGTTGCATTATGGGACATCACTGAACCTACCTATACACCATTTGAACTTCCCCGCTAAATTTCGTGGAAAAAATGAAGTGGTATGTTAAAACTCAGGGCCAGAGCTGCAGTCTATCTTTTTTTTTTGAAATCTAGACGTACATTTTCATACTCGTCATTTGCCAAGATCACTATGCAGATAGCATCGATTGTCTCTTTCAAGTGCTTTGTGAGGAAGAAGTTCCTGGGTTCTTAGGGTGGCAACAGAACCCTTTTTGACAACTAAAAAAAATGGTTGTATTACACAAAATAAGGCTGCTCAACGGATGTAGCCATGGGTTTAACTCCTGCAACACATTTTGTAGACTCATGCAGTGTACATTCCGGAGTCCTGACAACATAATCACACGAGCAAGAGTAGTAGAAGCTTACAAAATTCCTCGCCTCCAACTTTCATTCGACGGTCACTTTCCAGACTTTTTGCAAGGAATAGCTTTTTTTTCTGAGAAATAGTGTCAGACACCGCGCTTCCGTGCACAGCTGAGTGACTCGGCAGTTTTCGCCAGGGTGATAAATGCTGGAAAGGTGTGTGCAGTGACTCTACACGTTCGTTTATCCGCCATTATCTTATATGCCGCTGCCAAAAAATTTTTTGTTTACGTAAAAACAATTTACGCATTTTTGAACGTTCATTTTGTGCCCAAATGTAGCACTAGCGGACCGAACTAAAGTCCCTAGATAAGAACATCCTACAAGCAGCGACATTCTTTGAAGCGCCGACTGCGTGACGGTGCAGGTTTTAGAGAAACCGAATGGCGGCGCACAGCAGGGTTTGAACCGAATGCCGCCATTTTGTTCCAGCGGAATGTGCTTTGCAATTTGTGTTTTGTTGTCGTTACTTGTAAAGAAGTATCCCGAGACTTTAGTCCCTAATCGGATGCTAAAATTGCAGCGCTAACCAGGTATTTTCTTCTAAAGTTATGATTTTCTAAATTTATTTTTAAGTTGTAAATTGGTGACCGGCTCTTGAATACATGAAACTGTTTTCCCATTGAAATAAAAAACAAAATCCTTTGTAACTTTTGATTTTTTATACCTTGTCTGATGCAACGATGGACTAAAGGGCAAAGCTACGGTCCGCCAGGTCCAATCACGTTCTACGCTGAACTATGAGATGGTTAACACTGATTAGAGGTGGACGAATAGTGCTCCGAATCAAAAAGCCTGCGTCATGCGTATAGCTTCGACAGTGCAAATAGCTTGTATGTGGTGGCTTTCTTTGTAACGTAAAATTAATGAGTCACTTAGTGCCATTCGATTCAAACCACTGTCCGCCCATCTCCATCCAGTGATCCAGAGACGCGTGCACCAATAGGCGCATCGAAGCGCAATACCATGCAGTTTTTAAGTGACTCGTGATTGGACCTGGCGGTCCGTAGCTTGCCTTCAGTCCATCGTAGGGTGAGACGGTCGGCGGAACATTGGCCTGTGCCACTGCGTCACAACAACTATTCAATGCTATCACCCTTGTTTCCTCCATTATGTATCAAAACGGAAAAAAGCTCTTTAATCATAGTAATAATAATAATATAACGAATTGTGTGCAAATGTTTGTATCTGGTTCGAAGCGCACGGACTATATTTGAGCGGAGAAAAACCGTTTGGTATTACGTAGTTTGTTTTTGCAGGTGAATAAACGTTTTGTTGTTCAACATGAAGTACACGTTTTTTCACAGCTCTACGTACGTGTGGTTTAAAATAACTACTAATAATAATAATAAAAAAAATAAAATGATTACAGTTGTATTCCGATGTATATCGATCAAATAGTCACTTGTAGAATTGCGTGTTTATGAGGAACCACCGCGCGGTGTAAGATACGCAGGACGTTTTTCTTCTAAAAGTGACACTAATTTAAAAAAAAATGCCATGAGAAGCTACACTTGTGCAGTTTGTGCAAGTGAGTTATACAACCAGGGGGACATAGCATACAGTGCTAACCATAACGATCAGTCGGTTAATTAACTAAAATTTGTTAATTACCATTAGTGAAAATAAACATATGGTTCCTATTCAAAACTTGCTGGGCGCCATCGAAAGACCTAAATCAATCATTTTAGAAATAACTTGAGCGCGTGAAAAGCGGAGTGGTGCGCTAAATGTACGGTCCAACAGGTACAAGGCTGGGACTATCGTACGGGACGGAAAAATCGTGCGGAGGCCTTGCAAACCGGTCGCCTTGCTCCTGCTCAGACTTGTACCGTACGCATTACAAAGTAATCAAATTACTTGTAATCGATTACTTTTTTGGGCTAATTTTTGTAATGTGTTGATTACTTTTATTAGGCAGTAATCACAAGAGTAATCTGATTACTTTTTTGAAGTAATAAAAATTACTTCTAACTGTTATTATTATTCCACGGGACCCCCCCCCTCCCCCCTTGCACACACTTTTTTTTCTGAAATGACAAAAATAAAATTTGCTTCTTTTTTCAAACGGAAAAATGAAAGATTTTTGCGGAGCTGTAGGAAACACGGTCAACCCCTTGGTATGTACAGTTTCTGTGGAATGTCCGTTTTTTTCGGGCTCGGACTGGGAGTGGGAAGCCCTAGGGAAGCCCCAGTGCGTGACAGAGGCCATTCAGGGTGAAGTTTGAGGAAGCAGAATGTAGCTTTGTAAGTCCTTCGTTCAAACTAGCCCCCTCACGCACACATGCACAGAAATAAAAAAAAAATCCTGCTTACGGTAGCTACTCGCAGCCCGTGGGAAAACCAGAACCGAAGGATGTCTAAAGCGGATGCAAAATATAACAAAGCCAGTTAAAATATTTCCCTATTTCCCCTACTGGGTCTTTGTGACAAGCAGGGTTTCGAGTTGAGAAGTGGTCAGGGCGATATCTTCCGCTAATAGATACTACACATGATCCGTTTCAAATCCTGGAGCTGCTGCTCTTTTGTATACCATGCGAGTTAATCCACATATGAATAATAAAATGAGCGACGCAAACTTTGAGCGACAACCCTTGCTTAAGCTTAACAAGATCTAGAACCCCCTCCGCTTCCCCCCCCCCCGCCCCAAGCTGGCAAACGCCGAAATCATTAAACTTCTTCAAACGAATTCTATGCTTGTGTCCGCGTTGTGAACGTGTAACGACCACGAAGAGGGAACCCGTTTTTTCTTCTTCAATACTTGTGAAAATGTGAAATATAGGTTGGAAGTAGTTCATTGCTATGAGCGCAAAAGATGTAAGTCTTCGCACAATAAAGTAATCAGACAAGTAACGGTTACTTCTTAAAGTACGATTACTTTTTTTAGTAACGTGCACAAGACTGCGAATCCTGCTCCACGAGTGGTAAGTTTAGCGCACTACTGCGCTTCTCACGCGCTGAAAGTCTTTCCTAAAATTACTGATTTAGTGGTTTTCGATGACGCTCATCATGTTTCTAACTGGAACTATATGTCTACTTTCACTTATTAAAAAAGTTTATTAAACATTTTACTTAATTAGCCCACTGATCGTTGCGATTAGCCCCTTATACGTTGTGCCCCGTGTCATATAACTCAACTTAAAAAAAGCATAAATGTAGCTTTTATGGCTTAAAAAACAAATAGTGTCACTTTTAGAAAGAACACCCTACAGCTTTTTCACGAGGTGCTCAGCCATCTTGAATGTCGTCGGTTCTGGTACATGTTAATCCATCATTTTGTTCTTTACACGCCGCTGAAAGGTGTTCCTGAAAAATGCGAGATTGTCTCACATTCTGGTTTTGCTTCACCCATATTTTTTTCCGCATATTACAGGTTGAAATGTTTTATTATTTTGTCATCTTGCATACCCGATACGGAACGCACTTGATTGAAAACGAGATGCAACGAAAAACGTCGATAGACCTGGACACCGCACGCGTCGCCGCTGCGAGAAAAAGTCCTCTCCTCGAATTGGTTGCAAGCGACGGCACCCCGACATCAGTGATGCCTTTTTGTACTTATCTAGATTCAACGTCGCTCCAGTACTCTAACCACAGATGACAAATTCGCGAAACAGTTCAGCCGGACAATATGCGAGAAAAATATGGGTGAAGCAAAAAAACCAGAATGTGAGACAATCTCGCATTTTTCAGGAACACCTTTCAGCGGCGTGTAAAGAACAAAATGATGGATTAACATGTACCAGAACCGACGACATTCAAGATGGTTGAGCACTCATGAAAAAGCTGTAGGGTGTTCTTTCTAAAAGTGACACTATTTGTTTTTTAAGCCATAAAAGCTACATTTATGCTTTTTTTGTTGAGTTATATGACACGGGGACAACGTATAAGGGGCTAATCGCAACGATCAGTGGGCTAATTAAGTAAAATGTTTAATAAACTTTTTAATAAGTGAAAGTAGACATATAGTTCCAGTTAGAAACATGATGAGCGTCATCGAAAACCACTAAATCAGTAATTTTAGGAAAGACTTTCAGCGTGAGAAGCGCAGTAGTGCGCTAAACTTACCACTCGTGGAGCAGGATTCGCAGTCTTGTGCACGTTACTAAAAAAAGTAATCGTACTTTAAGAAGTAACCGTTACTTTTCCGATTACTTTATTGTGTGAAGACTTACATCTTTAGCGCTCATAACAATGAACTACTTCCAACCTATATTTCACATTTTCACAAGTATTGAAGAAGAAAAAACGGGTTCCCTCTTCGTGGTCGTTGCACCTTCACAATGCGGACACAAGCATAGAATTCGTTTGAAGAAGTTTAATGATTTGGGCGTTCGCCAGTTGGGGGGGGGGGAGCGGAGGGGGTTCTAGATCTTGTTAAGCTTAAGCAAGGGTTGTCGCTCAAAGTTTGCGTCGCTCATTTTATTATTCACATGTGGATGAACTCGCATGTTATACAAAAGAGCAGCAGCTCCAGGATTTGAAACGGATCATGTGTAGTATCCATTAGCGGAAGAGATCGCCCCGACCACTTCTCAACTCGAAACCTTGCTTGTCACAAAGACCACGTAGGGGAAATAGGGAAATATTTGAACTGGCTTTGTTATATTTTGCATCCGCTTTAGACATTCTTCGGTTCTGGTTCTCCTACGGGCTGCGAGTAGGTACCGTAAGCAGGATTGTTTTTTTTATTTCTGTGTGTGTGTGCGTGAGGGGGCTAGTTTGAACGAAGGACTTACAAAGCTACATTCTGCTCCCTCAAACTTCGCCCTGAATGGCCTTTGTCACGCACTGGGGCTTCCCTGGGGCTTCCCACTCCCAGTCCCAGCTCGAAAAAAAAAACGGACATTCCACAGAAACTGTACATACAAAGGGGTTGACCTCGTTTCCTACAGCTCCGCAAAAATCTTTCTTTTTTCCGTTCGAAAAAAGAAGCAAATTTTATTTTTGTCATTTCAGAAAAAAAAGGTGTGTGCAGGGGGGAGGGGGGGGGTCCCGTGGAAAAATAGTAACGGTTAGAAGTAATTTTTATTACTTCAAAAAGTAATCAGATTACTCTTGTGATTACTGCCTAATAAAAGTAATCAACTGATTACAAAATTACTCCAAAAAGTAATCGATTACAAGTAATTTGATTACTTGTAATGCGTACGGTACAAGTCTGAGCAGGAGCAAGGCGACCGGTTTGGTAAGGCCTGCACGATTTTTCCGTCCCGTACGATAGTCCCAGCCTTGTACCTGTTGGACCGTACATTTAGCGCACCACTCCGCTTTTCACGCGCTCAAGTTATTTCTAAAATGATTGATTTAGGTCTTTCGATGGCGCCCAGCAAGTTTTGAATAGGAACCATATGTTTATTTTCACTAATGGTAATTAACAAATTTTAGTTAATTAACCGACTGATCGTTATGGTTAGCACTGTATGCTATGTCCCCTGGTTGTATAACTCACTTGCACAAACTGCACAAGTGTAGCTTTCATGGCATTTTTTTTTAAATTAGTGTCACTTTTAGAAGAAAAACGTCCTGCGTATCTTACACCGCGCGGTGGTTCCTCATAAACACGCAATTCTACAAGTGACTATTTGATCGATATACATCGGAATACAACTGTAATCATTTTATTTTTTTTATTATTATTATTAGTGATTATTTTAAACCACACGTACGTAGAGCTGTGAAAAAACGTGTACTTCAGTTGAACAAAAAACGTTTATTCACCGCAAAAACAAACTACGTAATACCAAACGGTTTTTCTCCGCTCAAATATAGTCCGTGCGCTTCGAACCAGATACAAACATTTGCACACAATTCGTTATATTATTATTAATACTATGATTAAAGAGCTTTTTTCCGTTTTGATACATAAATGGAGGAAACAAGGGTGATAGCATTGAATAGTTGTTGTGACGCAGTGGCACAGGCCAATGTTCCGCCGACCGTCTCACCCTACGATGGACTGAAGCAAAAGCTACGGACCGCCAGGTCCAATCACGAGTCACTTAAAAACTGCATGGTATTGCGCTTCGATGCGCCTATTGGTGCACGCGTCTCTGGATCACTGGATGGAGATGGGCGGACAGTGGTGTGAATCGAATGGCACTAAGTGACTCATTAATTTTACGTTACAAAGAAAGCCACCACATACAAGCTATTTGCACTGTCGAAGCTATGCGCATGACGCAACGCTTTTTGATTCGGAGCACTATTCGTCCACCTCTAATCAGTGTTAACCATCTCATAGTTCAGCGTAGAACGTGATTGGACCTGGCGGACCGTAGCTTTGCCCTTTAGTCCATCGTTGCATCAGACAAGGTATAAAAAATCAAAGTTACAAAGGATTTTGTTTTTTATTTCAATGGGAAAACAGTTTCATGATATTCAAGAGCCGGTCACCAATTTACAGCTTAAAAATAAATTTGAAAATCATAACTTTAGAAGAAAATACCGGTTAGCGCTGCAATTTTAGCATCCGATTAGGGGACTAAAGTCTCGGGATACTTCTTTTACAAGTAACGACAACAAAACACAAATTGCAAAGCACATTCCGCTGGAACAAAATGGCGGCATTCGGTTCAAACCTCTGCTGTGCGCCGCCATTCGGTTTCTCTAAAACCTGCACCGTCACGCAGTCGGCGCTTCAAAGAATGTCGCTGCTTGTAGGATGTTCTTATCTAGGGACTTTAGTTCGGTCCGCTAGTGCTACATTTGGGCACAAAATGAACGTTCAAAAATGCGTAAATTGTTTTTACGTAAACAAAAAATTTTTTGGCAGCGGCATATAAGATAATGGCGGATAAACGAACGTGTAGAGTCACTGCACACACCTTTCCAGCATTTATCACCCTGGCGAAAACTGCCGAGTCACTCAGCTGTGCACGGAAGCGCGGTGTCTGACACTATTTCTCAGAAAAAAAGCTATTCCTTGCAAAAAGTCTGGAAAGTGACCGTCGAATGAAAGTTGGAGGCGAGGAATTTTGTAAGCTTCTACTACTCTTGCTCGTGTGATTATGTTGTCAGGACTCCGGAATGTACACTGCATGAGTCTACAAAATGTGTTGCAGGAGTTAAACCCATGGCTACATCCGTTGAGCAGCCTTATTTTGTGTAATACAACCATTTTTTTTAGTTGTCAAAAAGGGTTCTGTTGCCACCCTAAGAACCCAGGAACTTCTTCCTCACAAAGCACTTGAAAGAGACAATCGATGCTATCTGCATAGTGATCTTGGCAAATGACGAGTATGAAAATGTACGTCTAGATTTCAAAAAAAAAAGATAGACTGCAGCTCTGGCCCTGAGTTTTAACATTACCACTTCATTTTTTCCACGAAATTTAGCGGGGAAGTTCAAATGGTGTATAGGTAGGTTCTGTGATCGTCCCATAATGCAACACTCGTAGTGTTGCATCATGGACGTCATAGACCTGCACACCAATTCAGTTTTTTCCGCTAAATTGAGTGGGGAAGTTGAATTGGTGTATGGTCTGTGACGTACGTCCCATAGTGCAACGCGCGCAGTGTTGCTTTATGGATAGCCATTCTGCGTTTTCAACGATAATTTTTGAAGAAAATAAAAGAATGTTTTTAAAATACTTTTTTGGGGGAAATTCTGAGTTTTTTTTTTTTTTAGCATTCGTTTATGACACTCGAAATTCGGAGTTTGTAGGAATGTTTAGCACTTCAGGATGTTCAACCTAAAATAGGGTCATGTTTGAGAGCAGCAATAAAGGACAGTGTAACTGCAGTTACAATTTTAATCAGTCAATATTTGGAACATTTTTGGCAAAAACTTGATAGAAGGGCTGAGACCGGCTGTAGACATGACTGACGTTTTTCACGACTATATCAAGGATTGTTTCTTAGATGAGATGTTCGTTGTGAGTGCGCCAGTGTTTACGTCAACTTCTTGTCCTTGTAAAATTTTTCTTTTGGAGCTTGTATACGATCATGAACCAACTGTCCCAAATTCCTTCATTAATGGAACTGACTAAATCTCGAATTTCTGTCGTCAACGAGGATGACTGAGGACCGTGTGCAAAAACCCAATCTGCAACAAAAGGAGGTCACAGGAGGGCGAGTGATGGTCTTCAAGATCCGAGAGGAAGGCTCCGCTTGATTTGGCCATGAATTCGGCTTTGGTTCGGCCTTTGTCGTGAGGAAGACGCCTGCTCTTTTCAGTTCAGGGTTCAGACGACATAACGTTTCTTTTAAGCCTGTGGGAAAGGGAAGTGTATTGAGCAAACTTGGATACAATACAAACTGAAAAAAAATATTTTTTTTTTGCAACTGAGTTTTTTGAATTTGTAATTTTTCGGATACATTTTATTCGAAATATTTTTGCCAACCAATGTTTTTCGAATTTTTCAGATTTCTGAAAAGCAGAACCCTAGTTATGGGACGTCACAGACCTACGCACCAATTCACATTTTCTCCGCTAAATTTAGTGGGGAAGTAGGAATTGGTGTATAGTCACGTGACATCAGGACATGTGACGTCAATTATCAGCTAAATTTATCGGGAAAATATGCGTCCTGTAACTCATGCGCTCCAATTCGAATTTACCCGCTAAACTTAGCGGCGAATTTGACGTCACGTGACCGGATGTCACGTGATCGTAACGTTTCACGTATCCGACAAAATTATGGCTAAGGCTCCGTGTTTTTCGGATATCCGAAAAACTTTAAAAAACACCCGCCGGTAAAATTTTTGTCAATTCGGATTTATCAGATAAACTCGAAATATTTATGTGTCAATGTCACTCACCCCCCCCCCCCCCCCCAGGCAAATGAAAAAAGTAAAAAGACCTTTTTTTCCTTTTACTGTTTGATCAGCACGGAGCCAATGGTCCTGGGAAAATTCCGCCATAATTATCTTTCAAATCTCGAACCGTTGTCAAAGGGGTCTTGCCGCTTGTCTAAGGTTGATTCAGGGCAACAGGTCGTTCGTTGTACAATCGGGTCACGACAAAAGCCACTCTTTTGGTTTCCATTTGGGGTCATGAGATTTGTGATTTAGAGAAAGGAAGGGTATGTTTTAGTAACAGCGAAAGGTATGGACCAGAGGGATTGTATAAAATTGGGAAGAGGGGCGGTTCAAACTCTCTATTACCGATCCTTAACCACTCCACCTCGCGCGGCCGCGGGCTAGATTGATGGAATAGGATGGGATGACTACGAGCTTCCTAGCGACTACCTCCGGGAGTTTATTGATTTTAAGGTATCGGCGTTTATCGGAAGCGCCACTTGTGTGTGACTTTTGTCGTGGATAAATTAGTATTGCCAATGGCAATGGCACCAACGCCAAATTCAACTGAAGATAATTCGATTAATACAAGCGCGTTTTTTTTTTGTCTGGCACACGTTTACATTCGATTTTTATTTATTTATTTATTTTGAATAGGAAACACAGCTAAATTAAACTCCAATTTCGAGAGAATGGGGAATAAAAAAATATAAACTCCGATAAACTCGGAATCTTTGGCAAAAATAAACTCCAAAAAACACCCTCCGAATTTGACGAAAAATAAACTCCAAAAACACGGAGCCCTAATTATGGTCCAGTAATGTTCCATGCATATTTTTTTTATATATATATTACGTATTGATTTTGACTTAAAGATCCAAGATCACGTTAATTTTTTTTTCGGAAACATTGACGTCAACAAGGTAACATACTTCCAACTTTTATAATTGCTGAGGCGTTCTTTTGATGGGATCTGGAACGACACAAGAGAGAAATAGTTAGGACTTTTAAGGACAGTGACTTTACGTCTTTGGCTGCCAGACTGAATGGTAACTTGAAAGATACGTTTGCCATTAAGTTCTTCTTGAAAGACCACAAGGTTGACCTTCCTCTGAGAGTAGTTATAAACGAAGATGGCACGTGGCAAAAAACTGTCTCCACGTTCCTTCAGAATGGTCTTTCTTGCCTAGATTTCAAAAGCCCGTTAGCATTAGGTTCTTCCATGGATTTGATATCAGATATTCAACCGTTTCATGGTAAAGTTTGCACGATTTTTTCCCTGGATATTAAGGATTTGTATTATTCACTCCAACCAGCCATTTTGCTTTCTAGGGTCCGCTCGTTTCTAGAGGAGAATTTAGTTCGGTTTCAGTCCCAGTCTGGTATAGAGATTAATGATTTTCTAAGAATACTTGAACTGTATCTAAAGTCGACAGTGGTAAACTATGATGAGCGGAAATACATTCAACGTCAAGGCGTTTGTATTGGTTCGGCTGTCGCCCCGGCCCTCTCAGAAATATACCTTCGAAGCTTAGACCTAGAATTGCATGAGATGATCAAACATTATCACCCGAGCTCAGTACTTATAAGAAGATACGTGGATGACATTTTGGTATGTGTCCGTGACTCAGCCCTTGCTGGTTCCATTGAGAATACCGTGTACAGGGAGGCACCGGAGTTGCAGTTTTCTATAGAAAAGCCAGCCAACAACGTACTTCAGTATTTAGACCTCCAGCTCAGATTGGTCCCCGGTTTATGTTGGTCGTATGGCAAAGACAAGGCTAAACCAGTACTTCCTTTTGATAGTTGCCATTCAAAGCATGTCAAAGCAGGATTGGTTCGAAACATGATTAACAACGCGGTTCAAAAGTCTTGTTGGCACTCCATTATGACGTCGATTCAAGTTGTGTTTTCCCGGCTAAATGTTGCAAAGTATCCTCAAGAATTTATTTCCAAGCAGCTTTCGTACATTGTTGCAAAAGACAAACAAATTAGGAAAATGCCCGAGCACAAAAAGTTTGTAGTCGTACCGTTTTTTCATAAAATTTCACACAATTTAAAATCAGTCGGTGATAAGTTTGGTTTACGCATGGCGTTTAGCACAGATAGCAGTTTGAAACGTTTAACTCCGTTCGCTTCCGCCCAGAAAGGTTGTTTAAAAAACACAAGGAAAAGTGTGTTACATGTATTTCAGGTATAGTCTACAAGATCCCTTTTGATTGTGGTTTGTGCTATATAGGTCAAACGAAGCGTTGTATTAATGATAGACTGGGCGAACATAAACGTTGTGTCAAAAACAAGGATCCATATTCCGAGGTATCCAAGCATATTCAGGAGTGTAGGAATTGCGTGCCTTTATGGAACTCTACAACCACCATTGTAACAGAAAAAAACGACCACAAGCGCCTACTGAAAGAGTCAATCGCAATAACGAAGCATGGGAATGCAGTGAACAAGCCTTCTTTGTCTTTAGATGCGGAATGGAAGCGATTTCTAAATCTCTAATGGTATTGTTAACATTTTTTTTTTTTTTTATGTGTGTGCGTGTAGTCTTTTAGCTGACTTTCGCAGTGAAAGGTCCAAGTGCAATTCTGTAGTTTTCCCAGCGTGTTTTTTTTTTTTGTTTTAATGATGTGTCATTTTTGGTTGCTGTCAGTTCTTTTGTTGGTTTGACCCCATTGTTAGAGGTCCGGTGTCGTGTCTTTTGAGGAGAGAGGTGGTGTCGTGTCTTGTGTGAGAGAGGTGATGTGAAGAAGGGTTCCCTTTCCTTCCTTCTTTTTTCAACCCTATATAAAGGGTTCTTTCCTCAATAAAGGTTTAGCTGTGTTTGAGACGTTCTCCTTCTCTTCCTTGTCGTCGTCTGTCATTACCTCAGTCTCGGGTTTTTCACTAAAATGTTTAATATACACCAGCTCACTTGCGCCCTTACGTTCTGCTCACATAACCAGTATCTTTTAATTGTCCATTATATACGCACCGATATCCGGCTCTCGCGTCACGTGGCTACGGCGGCGCTGTAGTCGCCACGGCGTCTGCGTAGCCGCTTCACACTCGTTACTAGACAGCGTGACAGTCAACAAGGTCGGGATTCTGGTCTCGTGCGTGATTCATGCCTCACTGCGTCTCTACTTTGGTCTCTGTACCTAGCAAATGTATACGTGGTCCGGACTGCCTGTAAACGTGTTGCTCTTCGACAGTTTTTCTAGGATGCTTCTATGAGCACCAGCATCCTATTTTTAGCGTACTCATCAGCACTCTTAAGTCACAGTGCTATAGACCCTTTCCTCAAGGGCGCCACCATCTTGAATTGTCGTCACTTCCAGTATGGGCGAAAGCATTGTTTTGCCGTCGCCACGCCAGTAGAGGACGCTTAGGATACAAGCGTAACCGTTCCACATTATCGTTTTGCTTCCCCCTTATTTTTTTTTTCTAGTTACAGGTTGAAACGTTTTAGTATTTTTCGTCGCTCATACCGGATACGCCTGTTAGGTGGCTGGGGAGGAGAGTACACAGAAAAGGTCTATACTCCGCTCACCCCATAAGCTGAGACTGGGGAGGAAGCTACGTCCCCATTGAACCAGTCGTACGCCTCTCTCTCGCCACGTGATCACGCTCCCGGCCATACCCACGCGCGGAGAGCCGGGTCAGCTGATAAGAGGGAGGCGGCTGGTTGGTCCGGCGGGTACTTGTAGCTCCCATCGTAGTCTCAGTTTTAAGTGTGGACGGAGTATGTATATATTTCGTTTCGGCACCAGTTCCGCTTTCCACTTTTCCCCCGCTTCCTCCTCTCCCCTTCTACCCTGTCCACGTTGCCCGTCTCCTCCTCCCCCATGGTGAGGAGGATTTTCTGCCTTGCAGAATCTCGAGTCTGGTCGTCAGCCTTTAAGTCCAGACGAAGTCGACACAACGAGCGGCTGATGGGAGCAGTCCAGCAGCTTTAAAAGCGCAGATCACTGGGCCTTTTTTTTCGATTTAAGATTGGTTCAGCGACGATAAAACACGTGTACATAAATATCATGACGAACGCCACGATGGTGCACTTTTGACGCTGTCTGGTTGGTCCCCATCAGCTCGTAGTGTCGCCCACGTCGGGACTTAAGCTGAAAACGAAGTGTATCATACAAAAGACACGAGTGTTCCTCTAGACGTCCTGATATAATTATTGAGGGCCCCACCTCAAGCATGTTTGAAGCATGTTTGCTTTATACATATATGCATACTTCGAGCATATCTACAAATAGTTTTTGCGCGGCCAATGTGGTGGGACCATCGTACGAGCAAGAAACACACCTCAGACGCTAGAAGGTTTAGGGAACCGTTTTTGCACATCCCATGTGATATATACGATGGGCCCTCCGGTACGAACTGCATATGCGCTACCGCAGAAGTCTCGTACCGTATCGGGTGTGCAAAACGGTTCCCTTAAACTTTATACTGTCTGAGGACTGTCTCTTGTACGATGTATTAGCCGTGCGATCGCAGCTTAAGTATGTCGTTATGAGACCCTAGGAGCCTGAGGCTGATTTTAGTGCGAATGCTCGTCGCACATGACGCGTCCTTTTTTACCGCAGCGCGCTATAACTATACAGCTTTTTTTTTTTGTCCCGTTTCGTTGTTTAGGAAGTTTGTGAAGCCCTGTGTTTAACATCTATAGTAGGCCCGATACGTGAGTTATTCGTTTGCCAAGCAATAATACTTCCGTCCTTTTTTGTGTGTGTGTGTTAAAAGAAGAAAATAAAACGGGGTATCCCGTTGCACAAAACACACACACACACACACACAATAACATTGAGGAACTGGGAGGCAATTAAAAAAATGCCGAACCACAAAAACGATTTTTTTATCTTCAAAGTTGTAAAGTGTTTTTTGGTTTTCTTTTTGGGTGGGGGAGAGGCACATAATTTTTTTAAGATTATCGCTGAATTTGTTTAATATTAAATAAGTATTACAGAGTTTTAAAGGGCAACTCCGCTCAATTCCGAAAAATTTAGGCTTACATGTGATTCCATTTCACAAAGTACTACTCAACAGCTCTACGTCTTCGGATTCGCGAAATGTTGAATATTATTTGTGTAATCTTAATTTAAACATCAGCCGATACCGAAACCGAAACTTCGGTTGCGTCAGGCAACATTGGTCTCGTGTCCTCAGAGTCATGGCCACGTCACGTCGAACCACGTGGTCTTGTGACGTTCGTAGGCGCGAGGTACAGGACACGCGAAGCGGGTAGGTCGCTTCGCATGGCGAGGATGGTGATGGCCCGGGGGAGAGGGGAAGGGGAGAACACGAAAGAGGAGAGGGGGAGCGGAGAAACCGGACATGCGATAAACGCGCAGGGCAGCGCAAACTAGCGCATCCGCGTTACGGTAATCACGTGGACGCCGTAGAGCCAACACCGGGAGGAGAAACTCATGACGTCATCGTTCAATTTCGCTCCGAGAAGTAAAAACAACCAAAACGTGAGAATGACGTAGTCATGCCTTTGGCGTAGTGGTTCAACGTTGGCCGCTCCAACCCCGTCGCATTGACTGCGCTGACGATTGCGCCTCACGTCGCACGCTAGAGTTGGCAGATTTCGGCGACTTGGCTCGTTTGAAAGTTTGCTGGCCAGTTTATTAAATATATAGACGGAATTAGATCGTAATATTTGACATGGGGTCTTCCTATATGATACTGAAGAGGGCTGCATAGTTTTCTAAATATCAAAAATGAAGCGGAGTTGCCCTTTAAGGAACCACTTTTGCACGTCCGATACGGTAAGATGGGCCGACCGGGTACGAACTGCGCATGTGCGAGTCTGCTGGTAACGCATGCGCAGTTCGTGCTGGAGGGCCCATCATATACCATATCGGGTGTGCAGAAACGGTTCCCTAAAACTCTCTAATACCAGCACATCTTTTTTTGTAGCGTGAGCTACACTGGTCGAGATTGAGCAGTTTCGCGTGGCTCTCATAGCGAGCCGTGCTCCGTGCTGCGCAAGCGCGAGGAGCAGTGACGTCACACGGCGCACAGCTGGCGGGCGGAGCCGCCGTCGCCGCGGGCTTTGCCGCCACCGCGCGCGCCTCGCCGGTCTGCGCGAGCGCGAGGAGCAGCATGACGTCACACGGCGCACAGCTGGCGCGCCGGAGCCGCCGCCGCCACGGGCTCCGCCACCACCGCGCGCGCCTCGCCGGTCTGCGGGAAGCGCGAGGAGCAGTGACGTCACACGGCGCACAGCTGGCGTGCCGGAGCCGCCGCCGCCGCGGGCTCCGCCACCACCGCGCGCGCCTCGCCGGTCTGCGGAAGCGCGAGGAGCAGTGACGTCACACGGCGCACAGCTGGCGGGCCGGAGCCGCCAGCCGCCACGGGCTCCGCCACCACCGCGCGCCTCGCCGGTCTGCGCGAGCGCGAGGAGCAGTGACGTCACACGGCGCACAGCTGGCGCGCCGGAGCCGCCGCCGCCACGGGCTCCGCCACCACCGCGCGCGCCTCGCCGGTCTGCGGAAGCGCGAGGAGCAGTGACGTCACACGCAGCGCACAGCTGGCGTGCCGGAGCCGCCACCGCCGCGGGCTCCGCGCCACCGCGCGCGCCTCGCCGGTCTTCGCATTCGAGACGTCATAGCCGTGGCAGACGTACTGGCGCCGCCGCGTGCCCAGCTGTCCGCCTCCGTTGCGCAGTAGCCAGCTCTGACGCTGCACCGGAGCCGCTTGATAGCACCTCTCATTTTGTGCGCATAAGCTCACGCTACGTATATCCTGGCATAGCCGAGCTAAGCCACCGCAATTTTTTTAAGCGCCAAAGAAATAGACGTTGCGAAACATGCCGCATGGAGTTGATTAATTATGAAGATTACGCAGTCTAAGACTTCTCGGATCGTCGGCCATTATACTCCGTTTGACTCCAAGCCCGAACGCTGCTGTCACTCTACGCGATCCGATGGGGACAACCACGCAAGGACAGAAAGTGCGTCGTCACGGTGCTTGTCGGTTATTTCTGAGTTTGCGCACCAACCCGCTGAACCAATCACATAGAGTAAATCACCTCTGATCCAGGGCTTTCTTTTTTTGCGTGATTGGTTTTACCGGTGTCGGCGAACGCGCAAAGACGACGGCTCCTTGACAATGCATGCACTCTTGGCGTTGCTTGATTTGCTTCAACGGATCGTAGCATCGGCCGCAATCTGACTTAGTGTGAAACTGAGGCATATGGCACCTACGCCATGAGCTCTCTATACACGAACTCATCTCTGTTACGTCACGGCGCGGTGGTGGCGCGTCGGTCGCACTTCCGGTCTGGGGCTGTGGGCGGAAGGCCCCATGTGAAGCGTGTATTCCTGCGTTGTTTTGAAAGGAACTTGACGAAAAACATGCCTTTTCGTCAAACCGCCGCCACTGGGGCTGTACTAAAAGAGTCGAGAAAGGTTTGAAGATCAGTTTTCATGTACTCGGTTCGTCCGAGACCGTGAATATGTGCTGTAAAAATGGTAAACCAGACGCCGCCGGACCACAATTGCTTGGGCGGGAAGCACTTTGGGTTGAATTCACGGATACTTGTGGTCATCAGATTTATTTGTTTTGTTCCAACATGAACGCCGGAAAACCGTCAAGTTGTACGGCCCACCTGCGGACTACGTTCAGTGCGTCTTGAAGTTCGAACGGCCGTCTGATCGTTCGAACTGTCGTCTGCTCTTTCAAACGCTTCTGCTTGTCGTCTGCTCTTTTAGACGACACCGGCCCGTAGACGAAACGTTGGCCCGGTACTTGCGATAAGAAGTAAGTGCAGGCCTCAAAAGACTTAAGTTTGAAGGTTGGTAAGCAGGCTCCACGTAAACAGTAGATACAAGGAGATGTTGATTATTGTTACCAGCGGCCATCACCGACTTGTTATGCCTGATTCACTTCGTTCGATTCTGCTTGCGATTTTCAGTATCGACGTCGACCATCTCAGCTACGGTTCACGCTTTTGCAGCCCGAGCGACGTCGCGACTGAAAATTGCGAGCAAAATCTCATCATGTGAGTCAGGCTTTAGCGTACATTCTGCGGCGTCCACGCGGAATGAATCGCCGCATGTCAGATTATTCACGCGAAGTTTTGCGGTGTAACGAGCCTCGTTAATTTCGCTGACGCCGCTCATGTAGTCAGACATTGCCAGGAAGACGTAGAATCAACAATTCGAAAGCGATAAAGGGCAGGGGGACTCACACCGACGCCGACAACATCGCATTTCAATGGTTTGTTTATGGGCGACGGCGAGCTTGTTGCCCACACCCCCACCGCGCATGCGCGGCGCCGGTGGCGTCCGCTAGGGGCGCTCCGGGCGCTCCGGTTTGTTTGTAAACGCGTAAGTTGGTGTATTACTCACCAGGGGACCTGATCCGGACACTTGGCGAAAGCGTCAACGAGAAATCCGGCCACTTTGATTGGCCGGCGCCAAGGTCAAGCGCGGCGCCAGCCAATCACGGCCGCCCGATTTCTGCCGACTTTTTCGCCAAAGTGTCCAGATTAGGGCCCCCAGAAAAGGTGGACACTGGCTCAACCGGTATCGCCAACTCTAAAGATAAAAGAAAATCAGCAATAGAAATCCCCCAAAACCGCTAGGAACCCCTAAATTTCAAGAGGAGGTGCAAGACATGATTTTTTAACCTGGAATTACTGCTGTAGTTTTTTTGTGTTTTTTTTTTCTAGAGACAGTATGGTAAAGAAAAGAACCCGTAGAAGCGATGTATGTTACTTGGTTGGGATCGCTTCCGTATGCACAGAACGATGTCAATTCCATGATCATACTGCTTCAAGATGCAGGTGTGTTGTCATGCCTACCTGCCGACTTATACCTCCATATCCTATACCAATTGCTAGAAATATTCGGTAGCAGTTCGAAGGTTCAGTGAGCAAATTCACAGGCCTTGCAAAACTTTATACTTTCCAGTAGAGCTATCTGACATAACTAGTAATAAGCACAGCTTCCGCTATCCAATCTTGAAGTTTAGAATCTTATAGCCCCAAATTTTTCTGAATTCGTGTGTATATTTAACGGGCAACTCAGGTCAATTATTTCGAATTTGGGATTACGACTCTCTTCAGCTCAGTCAGTTTCCCTGAATTACAAGGTATAATATTTTGTCGATATTGTGCGTAGTTTTATGATTATCGCGGCTAAAATCTTGGTTTCGGGCGTCTACGGCAAAACCGAAGTATACCTGCGAGAGGATGGCAACACTGATGATCAGGTGCCGCGACGTGACGTCACTGTGAGGTGCTGCAGCCAGTGTACCTTGACTAAAAGCTAACCCGCTTGTCATGAGCGCAATATCAGCTGCTCCCATACTTAAAATTGGCTTTAGTGGAGTACGCAGCTTCACTTAGACGTAATATTCTGGCTGTGATCATATTTTGTGCCTAAAGCAATAATGGTCACTTATTTCGGTTTCGGTTTCGACCGGAATCCCCTTTAACTTAGCCCATTTGACCTGCTAGACATGAAAAATAAATGTATACATTCATAATCTCGCGGAAAACAGTGCAAAGCAGTTTCAAGATGCGTCACTGTAATATCTCAATGACTGCCATAGCTATGCTGTCACTGACGGCAATTTTCCTGAGACTGAAGCAAGGTGACAACCTCATGACCGGAAATTACCACAAAAACTATCTAATAATGATTGATGAATGTGAAAGCTCTAGAATATGTGTAGACCACATACCTCGGCAAACCTCTCTCGCGGGGGCCCTCACTCACCCTGACTCTCCCTCATTTTCACAGGAGAGGAGGTGGGGGTGAGTGAGTTCCGAACCAGGAAAAATCATGAGTGTGAGGGTGAGTGAGGGCCGTGAGGGCTGTGAGGACCGTGAGTGTGTGAGGGCCGTGAGGGCGGTGAGTGCGTGAGGGCCATGAGGGCGGTGAGTGTGTGAGGGGCGTGAGGGCGTGAGGGGTATGAGGGGCCGTGGGGGCGGTGGGCGCGTGAGGGGTGTGAGGGCCATGAGTGCGTGAGGGGCGTGATGGCGGTGTGTGTGAGTGGCATGTGTGCGTGAGGGGCGTGAGGGGGGTGAGGTGCGGTGAGTGCGTGAGGAGTGTGAGGGCCATGAGTGCGTGAGGGGCGTGAGGGCGGTGAGTGCGTGAGGCCCCCTTCAGCCATTTTGGAGTTGCTGGCGGGTTGTTCCCTAGCTTTTCCTAGATCGACACGAATTGCTGAGGATCGGTGCCCGGCTCGAAACAAGCGAGCAACTCGGAGCAATTCGAAGACGCTTGAAGCGGCTGCACCCAATCAGGGACGCGATATTTTCACGTGACACCTCGTGCCGGTGATGATGACAACAAACAGCTTAGTTCTGGTTTTGAAGTTGATCGTTTTTGGAAATCAAACTGTTTCAGAAAGATGCATTAGTAATCTCAATGAGATTTGAGATGCATAAAAACACGTTTATAGCAACGCGTAATTGTGTGTCTAAGTAGTGCAAGAAAATAAAATTTCATGATGATGATGGCAAACTGCAGCAATTGGTTGCTGCGTGTGAACGCGGGCGGCCCGTGTTGCTGCTGTGTTGCGACGTCAAGTTTCTGGCAGAATTGCCCCATCTGAAGCTGGCCTGAGTGGCGTGAGGGGCATGAGGACCGTGAGAGGCGGTGGCCGTCAGAGGCGTGAGGGCTACGAAGGTGCGTGAGGGCCATGACGATGGGGCGTGGGGCGGTGAGTGGCGTAACGAGGGCGCGTGAGGTGCGCGAGGGCGGTGAGTGTGTCAGGGGCGTGAGGGCAATGAGTGGCGTGAGGGCCATGAGTGCGGTGAGGGCCGTGAGGGCGGTGAGTGCGTGAGGGCGTCGGGGCCATGAGTGCGTGAGGGGCGTGGCATCAGTGAGTGGCTGAGTGAAGGGCTGAAGGGGAGTGTGACTGTGAGGATGAGGTGAGTGAGGGGCTGAGGGTGAGTGCAGCTACGAGGGTGCTCGAGGTTGAGTGCAGCCGTGAGGGTGAGGATGCAGTGAGGGGCTTAGGTAGACGGTGTGGCTGTGAGGGTGAGGGCGAGTGAGGGCGACCTAAAATGCCAACCTCTGTGTCGACCGGCAGTAAAAACGATAACGCGACTTGAAAACCACTAAAAATTCCGCCGCCCGCCAGATCGCAATTTCTTCCGCTAGACTACTAATAAAACCGCTAAATTGAGCTAAAAAATTGTTAAATTGGCAACGCTGGGCACAACAGCCCTCTTTTGTATAGACGGAGCTTTGCTTGATGTGGATGGGGCCTCTCCCTGTCAATTTTACGCTTTCACAGATTAAAGTTAGCAAACATAAAATCGCTTACTCTCTTTTAACATGTCCAGGCGAGCGGAGAGTACCGCGAGTTAAACACGCACTTCGTGCCGGAGAAATATTGACCGACAATCAACGTAGCGATGCAGGCCAGTCGGTTCATGATTACAAACTGGTAGGCAGCGCACAAAAAATGCACAAAGGGGGGAATGGACAGGTCGAGCGCCGAACAATGGACGGGAGGAGCGTCGGCGTTTGTCAACCAGTCCATTCTTCCACTTGTGTATTTTTTTTCGCTTCTGGTCAAGAGACCCAACGAGTCAAAAGATCCAACGAGTCAAAAGGTCCAATAATGGATCTTTTGACTCGTTGGATCTTTGACTCGCCAGACACGAGTCAAGAGATCCAATGTGGGTCAAGAGGTCCAACGAGTCAAGAGATCCAACGAGTCAAAAGATCCACGGCGAGTCAAGAGGTCCAACGAGTCAAAAGGTCCAACGAGTCAGAAGGTCCAATAATGGATCTTTTGACTCGTTGGATCTTTTGACTCGCCAGACACGAGTCAAAAGATCCAATGTGGGTCAAGAGGTCCAACGAGCCAAGAGATCCAACGAGTCAAAAGATCCACGGCGAGTCAAGAGGTCCAACGAGTCAAAAGGTCCAACGAGTCAGAAGGTCCAATAATGGATCTTTTGACGCGTTGGATCTCTTGACTCGGCAGACACGAGTCAAGAGATCCATTGTGGGTCAAGAGCTCCAATTACTCGAGAACTGCCGCTTCATATTGCAAAGGAGTCACGGAAAGCCCCTCACCACTCCTCCCCTAGTCGCGGGGAGGCGTTGTACAATAAAGATCAGTAAACGATTTTTAACTAGGTGCCTTAGTTTTTGATTTAAAAAAAAAGTGAAACAGATTTAAGTTTGATGCGCCACTCAACTACGCACCGTTTTCTGGTTTGCGGCCGGAAAACGGTCCGAGAGGAGCACCCGGAGACATTCAGTTTCGTGTCGCTGGCTATGGGAAGTGGGGAGGGAGCGCTTTTCTTCGCTTCGGGTAGATGGCGCCACTAAAACTTTGCGTAATAAAAGTCAAGAATATCAGGCCTTTGACGCGTCTGTTCACGTTTTCACGACAACATTACAAAAAATTAGCCTCAAATCGAGCAGATACTTACTGAGCTTGCCAACTCAATACACTTTCATCCGAGTTCACGTCACGCGCGTAGTTTTCTTGGCCGGCACAAGCGGCTGCAGGACGGAAAATAGTCCCCTTTCCTCTTCGCAATTTCACCGCACACTCGCGACATTTTGAAGGCTCAGGGCGTGTTTTCTTTTACTCGGGCCAAGGAAAGCCCAACGAAAGTGATAAGCACCAGATTCTTTGAACGTTAGAATAATTTCACGGCTCCCTTTAAAGGGGTCGCGAAACGTTATCAGGTTGGAACGTTAATGACTTTGCATGCGTACTGGTCCATAGTCTGGCCCAAGTATACTTGCACAGACCGCCACTGATTCAGAAACTTCTTTGTCGCAGTGAAATTGCCGAAGATAAAAGGGGACTATTTCTTTCAGTCTTGCCTTTGCAAAGCTGGATCACGTGATTGTGGGATCGAAATCACCTGACTGACAACAGTCGAGAGCGGCTCATGGATTGGACACGAGAACTACGTGGGCACTCGACTTCGGCTCGTAACAACCAATGCCTCGGCGGACACTCGGGTAGTGGCTCGTGTCCAACCACTGCGTTGATGAGAATAGCCGAACTCTAACAATGCCTGGAGCTCGGCACGCGTTTTCTACTTCGTCAAGCCCCAGCACGTGGCTATGATTAACGTTGGCGGCATAGGACGGGCACAAGGCCACGTGGCCGCTTGTTCTGGCTCCGAGTTGACGGTATGAACGATGCTCATATTTCTCGAACTTTTTGGCGACTGCCATTGCCTAGAAAGAACAACTAAGGCAAGTTTATTCAGTTATTAACGTTAGGGAGTGATTCTAAGTAGCATTTAGCAAAAGTAGAAAAATAGTTTCAAGGCTCCTTTAAGCACTTCGAAGAGAGAGAACTCCTGATAATTCATCGGTTCTTTTCGTGCAGGTAAGATATCGAACTTGGCCAAATCAAAAGGCAATATGACGAAAAATAATTAAAAATAGTAACTTAAAACATATATTTTTTTTAAAGACGGGTTATATTATGGTAAACTTTTCCTTTCTGATAAACTTTCGAGGTTCAATGTAATATATCTTGAAATTTAAATTAGCATTTGATAAGCGGTTGCTGTAATGGAACATGGGATGCTAGGTTCCCAAATGTGTCTCAAAAATGTGGAACGTACAATGTTTTTTTTTTTCTCGGCTTTATTACGTGCGAATAAAAATAATTCAGTTTGCACGGACAAAATTTGACTAGGTGCCGTACATTAAAAGGAGAAGCAAGATATGATTTCTGTGTTTATGCAAACCAAAAAAAAGAAGATAATAATATATATATACGTACTATCGCGATGCATCGAAAGACGAATAAAAGTGTGCATGGCTTTGGATCAATGCTGCTCAACCTGAACACGAGCCAGTGAAGCATGTGCATGCACAGCAAGACAAGGGGTACT